>APFE031533590.1:0-41462 GCA_000404065.3 Pinus taeda | reverse complement strand
TTCAGTCTGTTAAGTCTTATTACAAAATTTTACAACCCTTTCTAAAAACATGAAAGGGTCTATAAATACTATGCTAATCTAAATATCTATAAAACAGAAAAGCTAACTAAGCTGATGTCAATAAATTCTTGTTGCTATTTTTGCTGGCAATCCGAGGAGATGGGGGATTAATCATTCTGTCGGTTGCTTCCCTTTGAACCTGAGTTGATTGTTAGTGAGCATTGGCTCAACTTCAGGAGGTTTGTTGAGCCGGGAACTCAGCTGGGCAGCGTAGGTGGAGTCTTGGATGTCGGGGATCATGCATTGAACGGCATCGGTTAGGCATTTGAGAGCAGATCGTTGTTCATGCGGCTTGATTAGGAACCGCCAATATGCTTCTATGTTTAAAGTGTCAACCCCGGTAATTGACCTTGCTTTTCTCTCTAAATCAGGGTAGCATGTTTGTTCCAATGTGTTTGCTGTAGTAATCTTCCCGGGCGTGCATTGGGAAATAATATTGGCTAGATAGAGAGTATCATTTACTAGATCAGCCAAATTACCAGCAGTTAATGCACATCTTGATGCTGCCCTTTCCGCCTTTAATACCTGTGTTTTCCATTCTGTAAACAATATGTTTTTATGGACCTCTAGTATCCTAGGCAAATTGGATTCCTTTCCTGACTTCAAATCTTGCCATTCAAGGTAGGTTGTGATATCTTCTTTGGCTTGATTGTAGTCATCTCTAGCCTTTTCTACCTGCTCATTTACAGTTGTAGCTAACTCACAGAGCGGTTCCGCTTGAGAGAGAGATTGCGCCAAGAGTTTAACTTGCGCTACAAGCGCCTTGTTGATTAACATCGCCTTCTTTTGGAATTCTTTTATCTGCTCATCTCCCTTGGTAGTCTCTAACTGTGCTGCAAGTTGAGCGATATGCTCATCCTTAGTCTTCAAAGATTGCTCATTTGCCGCTTTTAGTTGCTCCAATGCCTCTGTCAACTCATTTTGTCTCTGAATGGCTGCCTGGTTAATCCTCTGTTTCTCCTCCTCCCATTGTTGCATCAATTGGCTATTTATTTTCTGTTGTTCCGCTAGCGGTTCACTTGTATGTACTGCCTGTTGTTGTTGTTCCGCTAATTGGCCTTCGGCTTGCATTGCCCTTTGTCTAATATCCGCTAATTCTGCCTGCAACGTGGAAATCTCCTGGTCTTTAGTCTTTAGCAAAAGACTTACCTCTGATGCCTTATCGATGGTGGCAGCTAAATAAGCTCCGGCATATTGTGACAGCTTGGTCAGATCATCAGAGGGATCGAGTTTCTCCCTCCAGACTACATTGCCCATGAATGATTGCTCGGGAAAGAGGGAAGGTTGATCAAGCCTCTGTCTCTTTCTCGATCGCTTTACTACGACTTTATGCTTAGGGCTGTAGAAGACGTTCAACGGAGGAATGTCTTCTACTTGGAGAGTAATTTGGTCGCTAGGACCTTTTGGGATTATTTCCACATTCATAGTTTTGGGTGGGCCGCTGGCTTTGCTCAAAGCCTGAGATGAGTTTTCATCCTGCATACTGCTGCTTTTAGGAGTCTCAGTATTCTGTGAATCCTTTCCTCCACCGATAATGGTACTAAAATGCTGCCATTCCTTTTGTAGCTCAGGGTCTGTGACAACACCCTTATTAGTATCGGTGGTATTTTGCTTGGACTGGGACTCCTTTAACAGTTGTTCTTGTTTCTCCTTCTCTTGCTGCTCCTGTTCCTTCTGCCGCATCTCTGCCTACTTCTTTCGCTGGTTGTCTTCCTGCTCTTTTCTATGCCTATCTTCCTCTTCCTTCCTTAAGCGTTCTGCCTGCTCTTTCTTTAAAAGTTCTTCTTGTTCTTTCCTTAAACGCTCTGCCTGCTCTTTCCTCAGCTTTTCCTCTTGGTTTTTCTTCTGTTGTTCCTCCTGCTCATTGGTTTTGGTTTTTAGTGTAGCAGGGGGTTCTTTCTTTTGTTGCTGGCCAGGCTCGCTTGATGATGCTTGGGTCGGCATTAATAAGTTTAGGGGCAGAGTTTGCAACCTCTGCTCCCTGAGCTTATTAAACTCAGATAACCCTTCGTCATTATATCTTCTCCTGGCAAGCTCTTTAGCATGACCTATTGATTCAGCTAAGGCAAAAACATCATCGAATATATCCTCTTTATGCTCAAATGTTGATAATTTGGCATGTTCTAGAGCGGCGTATGCATATCTGTTTGGATCATATGCTCTATTCGGGATTATAGGAAGATTTAGAGCTTGAATTTTCAAGGCTTCTTTTTCTGCATGTTTTAAATCATGCAGGGTAAAGACTCCACATCTGAAAGGAAAAGTTGGCCAGCCCCTTTTCTTCTCTAGCTTAAGAGTCTGTGTGGTACTCTTAACTGTAAGTTGGTATGCAATTTCCCTGGCTAACAGTTTGTCAGGGACATATAAGGGAAGGACATGGGGATTGGCTTGGGTGCCATAGATTCTAACATAAGTAAAATATTCTTCCCCAAACCAACTACCCACTGCTGGCAAGTCAAAAGAGGCTAAGTAGGAGATCCTTGGAATAGGCTTATCAAAAATGGCATAATAGACAGGAACCATGAAACCGTTACAAATTTGGTACAAGTGATTCTTATGGGATGACTTCCACATCTTGCGATGGTAAATGTGGATGGGCGAGGGGTCCTGTGTGGTCCACCTCCAACCGAGAATGGGGAATTCAGAATTAAAACACAAGGTATCTAAAATATAAGCGCTGTAGTAGAACGGAGGGATTATTCTCTCGCTAACTCTGGTCTGATTCCTAAATTCACTAACAACAAGGGCAAGTTTATCCGAAAGGATAGTGGCCCAATCCATAATCCAACTGTTGACTGCCGCCTCCATGAGAGGAACCATTTCTTATAGTAAAAATGGCAGATCAGCAACCCCATAATCTACACATCATTATAGCGGCATAGCAGTAAGGTGACACAAGGAGTGACTGAGTATTACCGGAGGATTCATGCTTGTGTTATTTGGATTCTGCCTCCAATCTTTGATGGGTTCAGACTCAATCTCAATCCTCACTTGCGAACTTCTCCAGAAATGCGCTATTGTATACTTTCTCTGGCATAGGCAAATGATACATTTGCCTCAAATCTTCTGGCTTAAAAGACCCAAAAATCCTTCCATCTTTTGCGACGAAAGTTCTGTCTGTGATAGGAATTTCTTCAATTGCCCATTTGATAACATCGGTGTATGGAAGCATTTTCTCCCTTGCCGCTATCCTATGGAGGAAGGAATCGGCCAAGTCTTTGAGAGTGCACTCTGATTTTTTCGATGAATCTGCGGTAGCTTGTTCTACCACCTGCTTAGGTTTCTCGGCCTCTAACAAATCATAAGTTCCTTGCCAAGTTGTCCTGGCAAGGCCTGCGCATGTCGTGTTTGATATCAACCCTTTCTTACTGTTTACTACCGCTTGTGGCGCAGCTGGTGGATTGATAACGCCTGCAACCTTCTTTGGCTTTTTACCCATTATGCCCAAATTGCTTTGAAAATCTGTATTCTGCACAGAGAGGTGGTTTTGGCGTAACACAGAGATAACAATGAAACTCACAGTTGATAGTAAAATAGAAGAAGAACGTTGATATACTTCACTTTTATTAGAACGGCGCGGAGATGATCTATAGGTAGATCTGAGGGCATGGATTCATTTAAGGGACCGTATAGGACCTGCCACCTTATAAATGTTCATTATTCCAATATGTGGTCGAAAGATTACTCAAATCATGCAATGGGCGTATTGGCGGCCGAGCGGGGATGATTATGCCTTAATTGTCATTAAATCGGGCTATCCAATCACTTTAACGGCTTTTTGTTGGAGACTGTGCCTTATCGCATCGCATCGGGCAGGGGCGCATGGGTAGTTTTATCAATACTTTGAATATTGCCGATCGCCGATTGCGATATCGCATCGGCGAAAGGCATATGCGCATTAAGGGTTCAACAGGGGAAGCCGTCGATCGCCGATTGCGATATCGCATCGGCGAAAGGCATATGTACAATGCTTGCGGTATAACGGGGATTGCCGATTGCGATATCGCCGATAGCTTTATCGCATCGGGGTTTTAATGAGGGGCGCGATAGTGGTGCACAAGGGATTTTGCCGATTGCGATATCGCCGATAGCTTTATCGCGTCGGGGGGGGGGAGCCTTTTGATTGTTTAGTGCATCCTCTATGTTATTGCGATATGCGATCTTGCGATCGCTTTGTCGCGATAAACACATATTTGCTTTATTTCCAATTTTTTAAAGGGATATGGCTTTTGAGGGTAAGTTTATAAAGCGCTCCTTTGATTTGTTGGACTTTACAAAGTAAGAGTTTTGACATCAATTTTATTTTAAGAGGGACCCATTTCATATTTTAATGGTTTTGTAAATAAAAATAATATGAAATGGGGGGTTGTTTGCAAGGCACAACACCTCCCAAAGAGTTCACTTGAGGGGAATGGTCCCCTTGTATGTTTTCTCTCGGCACATTCCTGGCATACACCTTCATGCTCTATTTTGAATTCGGGCATACATTTAACCATCTTCCTTGCATCGAGTAGAGCCTTATAGTGAAGATGAGAAAACCTATGATGCCATAGTTCGAATTGAAGAGATGTGTTGCAAGACATAGCTCTCAGTGGACTTCCTCCAACTTCATATAAATTGTCAACCCTAAATCCAAGAGTAAATGCTTCTTTGAAATTTATTTTCCATACTCGTACCTTTTCATCGATGAATGCCACCGTGAATCCTTTGTCTTCCATCGCTAAGATAGATACAAGATTCTTCTTTAGATCAGGTACATATAGTACTTGAAAATGAACGGTGTTACCTTGATTCAAATGAAGGGTAACATTTTCAACTTCCTTTATGGGATAGGTGGTGTTGACCACTGGAGTGGCACTTGATGATTACATGAAGATTCCATGCCCAAGGATGATCTAGAGGATCCTTGTACCATCAGAAATCGTTAGGCAACAGAGTTTTTTAACTCCACTTCTATCTTCTCATCATCTTTCTTGTACCCAGATTCCACATCCTACGGGGAATTGTAATAAGTGATACTAGTAATGATGATTTTGAGTCTATAATAGGCCTAGGATGTTGGGACTCGATCAGCAAATGAGTACAGCTTGGAGTTTTTTTTTATCTGGTTAATTATCCCTTCTTTTTTAGAGACGGATAATTTTCTGGGTTTTTTCATTCACGTTTTACCCCAAAGCCGGGGTGACGGTTTGAAGGTTGAGCCCCTGACACATATTAGTGTCTAGAGTCGATGTATATTACCATACTATATCACACAAAAAAAATCGTGGAATTTAGTTAGGTCTATGTAGCCATTTTTTAGTTCTTTAGATTTCCCACAAGTCAAAAATTGCAGATAAAATTGTATTTAAATTGTAATAAGTGTAGTCTAGAGAACTTGTATGGGGTATGAGTAATCAAAATTACACCTCTCACCCTCAACTTTCTACTATGACACACTTTGAGGGGTTAACAATGTGTTTTGGACCTTCAAAACCCACTTTTCTTAAGTTTAGTGGGAAATAATGCAATTAATTAAGCCAAAAATTAAATAAATGGAGAAAAATAAATATCCACACATGTTAAATGTTGTGGAAATGAGGTGGAAAATTATGGGAGAGTTAAAGTGAATTCCCAAGGTGATGTGGACTCCTAAAATCAAGGAAATGACATGTGCTCAAATAAAATCGAATTTCTGGCATTAAATGAAAAAACTGCTTGGAAATTCAAATTTGTGAAGTTAATGCACATTTGGGAGGATTTTGGAGAATATTTGGTGGAGATTTTTGTGGGAAATTGTCCCCACATGGGTTACGACCCATATACACTTGCCATTCCACCATAAAATTTGAATTTGGCACATAAGGAAATAATAAAATGATGTCCACTTGCCAGAATTCAATTTTTACACTTAGCATTGGAGCTCCATTCAACAAATTTGAATTTATCTTTAGGATTGTCACCTCATGCCACTTGTTTAATCACTTCTACATTGGGATTGGCCATTTTTCATTGTCATTCTTCATTGGGATTTGTTCTGACTCTCTATATAATAGAGTCATTGGCTCAAGCCCCAAGGGTTAGCCCAACTGGTCAAGTCGTGCCTCGCTAAAACAGGAGGTCACAGGGTCGATTCTACCCGAAAGCCCTTGGGGTTAGGTCTGTGATGGCCGAGGGGTGTGATCCTAGAGATCAGCCCTAGTTATTTCGTGGACGTAGCCTGCACCCCTTGACCACGGATGTACGTGAACCACCCGGGAAAAAAAAAAAGAGTCATTGACTCTCACATTGTATAAGATTGTTACTAGCTATTGTGTTTGCGGAAGCGTTGCTGCCTTGTACACTTTCAGAAATGTCAATAAAGACTTTGGGGTTTCATTCATGAAGTGTTCCTCCTTTTCGAGTGTGGTGAATTGTTGAGCATTAGTATAAGTCCTTTTACTCAAGCTTTGATCTAGTTTGCTTCCATATGCTCTTGTAGATTTGTTAATGTAGAGCTATCTTGCATTAACATTTGATTTAGAAATATGCTCTAGGTATAGAATGATCTAGTTGGTTTTAAATAAATCTCTAGAGTTTCTTATCATTGTTTATTGCTAAATCTATATGGAACTAATTCTTGATAGAAGTTTTGTAGAGGGAACATCTTGCTAGGATTACAGAATCAAACATGAGGGGAAGTTTTTGGAGAGACCAACCCACTCTTAATACATTCTTAAAGGAGCTCTCATTTATTCTTTGAACCTTCATAGTCTTATCTTACAAAGTAGTTTCGCATGGATTTCGGCACATAGCTTGTGCACAACCGTGAATTTCTAAATTTAAATCTCTTTTAAAAAAACATTGTACTTCATTTCTTTCATTTCCTCTAAGAGCTTGAAGATGGCTAAGCAAAAACGAGAGTTTACTCTCACTTTTTAGCTTAGCTTTTTGTAAATTATAATTGTACATATACATTTTATCTTGTTGATTTTTCCATTAATACATAACTTATTTTGTAGTCATTGTTTGGATTATTCGCTATCTCTTGTGTGGCAGATTTTGAAGAGAAACTTCCCGCAACGTCTAACTAGTGTTTACAGGACCTTTGGCAAGTGTTGGGGGTTCGATTTCCAAGGATGTGTGAGCCCTTTTGAGGCTTATTTTGGCCAAGTCGAGTTCACCAAACGGATACCCATTTTTCTCTCTAAGCCGTGGGCATTTGGAGGAGACTCACACTTTGTTTCCCTTGCATAAGTTTTGTGAGATCTTGTCACTACTTTCTCAAGAAAATAGGTCTAGTGTCCAAGTTTCAAGCAATTATTATGAGGACTCTCCTTGAAGTATAGTTGAGAACTTTGAAGGGCCCTCTTCTCATTGTAATATTAATAAAAGATCTAACTGTTTGTGGGAGCTTGGGATTTCTCCCATGCTATCCTATCTCCCCATTTAGAGAGAGGCTTCTCTTGGCTGGATTGACATTTGCATGGTTTAAGTTTTCATACTTCATTCACATACATGCATGCTTTAATTGGGAATTAACACAACCTCACTATCACATTTCATTAAGTTAAAGTTTGTTACAATTTCATTTGAGCTTTGTATTTTCTTTCTCATTGTTGCTTGGAGCTACAAGCTTACACTTTACTTTGGGAAATTTATCATTTACATGCAAGCATTTTATATTCTTAAAAAACTTTTATTCGTTTCCATTTACCTTGGTAAATTGTTTCATGAGCACTTGAATACATGCTTCAATTTTATGCTACATTGTTATCTTTAATATTGGAGCAATTTATTGTCATTCTCTATTTGAAATAAATTTTACTTTTAAGCAAATTACTTGTATCATTTTAATTCATTGATGAAACACATGCAACACTTGTAAGCTAATTTTATTCCTCCAATTGAAGTTATAATTGCAACTTATGTTGAACACTATTTCATTTTCAAGCATTGCAAATCAATCTCTTTGAAGCATTTGCATGTATCATTATTTTAATTTGGGGAATTAACATAATTTGCATCTAAGCATTTTAGTGTAGGAAGGCCCCAAGCCTCATTAAAATTTTACCTCCAACATAAGTTGGTTGAGGTAGACATTTTAAGGATCATCTACTCCTCTAATGACTCCTCATTGTGAGATCTATATCATTGGGCAAGGGTGAGGTCTGAGATTTGAAGAGTTAAATTGTAATCTTGTTGTAGAGCTAATTAATAAAATTAACCAAGAGCACTTTACATGTCTCTTGATGGTTTGAGTTTTCATATGCAAAGTCTATTCCAAAAGCAAGTATTGTAATCATTTCAAACAAGTGTTTTCTTTTCATGTTTCAAGTCTAATTGCATATTGATGTCTTGGTTTAGCACTTCCTTTCTTTTACATTTCCAAGTTAATTACTAATTTTTGGGTTTTGGCAAGATATGTTTCACATGTTTTGATTTATAAAGTTGATTATCTCAAAATCATTTTGTATCTTACATATCTTGCGTTAACAATTCTTATTTACATTTCAGGGTTACTTTGTTTTCTCTTTTGAGAGCATTGCATTTTACTTTGAGTACATATATCTTTAAATTGTTGAGCAAATTCCTTATAAGGCACTAGTTTTATGGTTTTTAATCATATTATATTGGCATTGTTATTTCGAGTTGTTCACTTTATATATACTCATAAATCCTTAAAAGTAATCCATTTTCACTATAACACTCTCCTAGAAACTCACATCTTTTAACTTAACTTTTCATTAGGGATCACCCCCCTTAGCTAACCTAGGAGATAACTCAAACAGAGAGAGTCAAGATTAGTGTGACAGCCCCTTCTCTAAGTTCCCTACCACCAACCACACCTTGTGGGGTTGAAGGCTTTTCTCACTGACTTGTAAGGTGTAGGTGGTAGGGTCAACACCTTTGGCGTCGTTGTCTGGGACAAGCTTTCTTATACCTGGCAAATCGACTAACCTTTTGGTTTTAGCATTTTTGAACTTTAGATTTAGGTTCTTGCTCAAGTGGCGACTCTAGTACTCATTCCAAATTTTGCAAGAGTCTCTACTAAAAGAAATTCAAGTGGTCTAGTTAGCCTCTCTTCTGATCCTGAAAGGGTTTTTAGAGAGAGGTTGAATAGACTTTCTCATTGTAGAGCTCTTACTAGTCTTGGGCAAGAGGCTATTTCTGATATTCATTTTCTTTTTCAAGAACAAGTAGAGCCTAGCATCATGAATGATCTTTTTGCTCCTTGTGACTTCACTAACATAAATGGTTATCCTCACAATATCCCTCACAAGGCTATTGAAAAGTTGTCTTCCTTTCAAGGTAACAATGCCATTAGTGCTACATCACATGTGAAAAACTTTAATATTTGTATCTTTGAATGGTGTAACACTGCTAATTATGAGGACGTGAAGATGAGGCTTTTTGTTTTATCTTTAGAAGAGGATGCTCTTGATTGGCTCACTGAACAACCTGCTAACTCATATAACTCTTTACAATCCATTCTGACTGCATTTTTAGATGAGTTTGGAGAGAAGAATGAAAATAGGCATTTGATCAATGCCATTAGCAACATGAAGAAAAATAAGAATGAGACCATGGAGAAGTTTAATAAGAGATTCAATGAATTAGTAAAAAGCATGCCTGCTATTGTTAAACCTCTTGATGATTTTTTTTTATGCTCATATCTAGATGCTTTTGGGGTTGAAACTGCCTATGAGTTGAGGAGGAAGGAGCCTACGAATCTAAGTGTAGCTCAATCTAAAGCATTGAAGATATAAAGGGCAAGAAAGCAATAAGGAAAATCTAAAATACATGGTTTCAATAGAGGGCCATCAAAATTAAATGATTCCAAAGGAAAGGCCAAGGAAGAGACTACACATGATCCTATTAAAGAATTAACTCAACTCATCAAGGGCATGGAAGCAAATCACATTAAAAGAATGCAAGCCATGCAAAATAGGTTGGTGGCGATGGAGAGATCACAAGTGCAAAGATTCCAACCTATGCCAAATGATAGATGGCAAAAGAATAAAGGCCTCAATAGGAGCATAGGCTTCCAAATCCATTGGAATCCACCAACATGGCAAATCAGATTCCTCCTTTTTGTAGGCCATGTAATCAGTTCCATGAAGAAGCCACATGTCCATATGTGAAGAGAATCATGGAAAGTGGCATGTTAGGAGATGAACATGTAGGGCCAACTGGTCAAATCAATATGTTCTCCATGGAGGATTAGATATACACCATTGAAAGAAATCAAGAGATTGACCATATGCCTAATAATCTTGGGGTTTACAATATGATTGCAAATTTTGACGAGGTCACTAAGATTTTTGGGGAAAAACCTACATCTGGACAGATTCTTGCTATGGCAAAACACAAAGGGATGACTTATCAAAGAAGGGATATCCAAGACTAGAATAATCACAGAAATTTTTCTCCTCCTACTTTAGAATTGAATTTTGACTTAGGCAATTGGTTGAATAAGGAAAAAGTTTCTATTCTAGTGACAGAACTTTTAAAGATACCATCTCAAAGGGCCAAGTCACTAAGTGCCATTGAAGTTACTCAAAGGGAAGAAAAGTCTAGTGACGAACCAGAAGATGAGGAAATTGTATTGAAAAGTATGAACTGTTATGTGGGGCATGAAGATCATCTACCATTTTATGTTTCTTTGATAGTGAATGATCGTCTTTTACGCAACTGCATGCTTGATTCAGGGGCTTCATCAAATGTTATGACCAAGAAAGTCATGGAGCAACTGAATTTAAGGGTTTCTAGGCCCTATCACAACATATGTTCAATGGATTCTAAAAGAATTGAAGTGTGTGGGATAATTAAAGATTTACATGTTTTCCTAGCTGCATACACAGATAGAATAATGACTGTGGATATTGTTGTGATAAATGTTCCAGATTCATGGGGAATGCTCCTATCAAGAAAATGGGCATCAGATCTAGGTGGTAGCCTTCAAATGGACTTATCACATGCCACCATCCCCATGCCTGATAATACCTTTGTTAGACTTGATCGAGAGTTAGAGAAAAGATATCATGTTGAAGATCCAAGGAAACCCAACAATGAGATTATCTATAGATCATGCCAGACAGAGAGTGATGCAGTGTTGACAAATTTCCTTCCCCCCTAGCAGAACATATTCAAAACAAAGAGATTAGGCATAGCTCAAAAAGCTTGGGTACTTCAAATCTTCCATCAAAGCATTTTCAAGACAAAGCAGTAGGATTGGCAATAAATGCATCATCATGACCATCGCAACCAACCAAGAAGAAAAGAAAAAGGTGAAAAAAGGAAAAAGATATAAAAAAGAACCACCAATTTTGAGCAGGATCAAGCCTCAACGCATCAATTGTCGGAAAAGGAAAATGAAGAGGTTTGGTATATCTGATGGCCAGAAACATGTTAATATTGGGGCAAGTCATAGTCCCAAGATAGTCAGAATTGGGCAAGGCACATCAAAGAAAGAACCTATGGACTTGCCTGTGAGTAGGCAGATTCTCAAGATGGAATTCACTGAAGATATTTGATGCCATGGGGCATCTTTTTGTATCATATTTCTAACCTTATCTTGTGCCATTTTTGTTTAAGTAGTTTTAATAAATTTTCATTTATGCTCTTAGAATAAATTTCCATTTCTTTGTTTTTGTACTTTATTTAATTTGATGATATTTTGAATGGATACTGCTGATATATGTCTTTTGTCGGTTGATGGAGATTCCAGGTTCTTGCACACTATCACTTTGTATCTAGTATGCATCCCCATATGGAGCCAAATGTTGACCACTGGAGTGGAACTTGATGATTACATGAAGATTCCATGCCCAAGGATGATCTAGAGAACACTTGTACCATCAGATATCATCAGTCAACAGAGTTTTTTAACTCTACTTCTATCTTCTCATCATTTTGCTTGTACTCAGATTTCACATCCTACGGGGAATCGTAATAAGTGATACTAGTAATGATGAGTTTTGAGTTTGTAATAGGCCTAGGATGTTGGGACTCGATCAGCAAATGAATACACCTTGGATTGTTTTTTTCATCTGGTTAATTATCCCTTCTTTTTCAGAGATGGATATTTTTCTGGGTTTTTCACTCACGTTTTACAACAAAGCCGGGGTGACGGTTTGAAGGTTGAGCCCCTGACACATCTTAGAGTCTAGAGTCGATGTGTAATACCATACTAGATCACACAAAAAAAATTCATGGAATTTGGTTAGATCTAGGTTGTCATTTTTTAATTTTTTAAATTTCCTGCAGGTCAAAAATTGTAATAAGCATAGTCTAGAGAAGTTGTATGGGGTATGAGTAATCAAAATTACACCTCTCACCCTCAACTTTCTACTATGACACACTTTGAGGGGTTAATAATGTGTTTTGGACACTCAAAACCCACATTTCCTAAGTTTAGTGGGAAATCTCGCAATTAATTAAGCCAGAAATTAAATAAATAGAGAAAAATAAATATCCACACATGCTAAATGTTGTGGAAATGAGGTGGAAAATTATGGGAGAATTAAAATGAAGTCCCAAGGTGATGTGGACTCCTAAAATCAAGGAAATGACATATGCTCAAATAAAATCGAATTTTTTTGCATTAAATGAAAAAATTGCTTGGAAATTCGAATTTGTGAAGTTAATGCACATTTGGGAGGATTTGAGAGAATATTTGATGGAGAATTTTGTGGGAAATTGTCCCCACATGGGTTACCACCCATATACACTTGTCATTCCACCTTAAAATTCGAATTTGGCACATAAGGGAAGAAGAAAATGATGTCCACTTGCCAGAATTCGATTTTTCCATTTGGCATTGAAGCTCCATTCAACAAATTCGAATTTCTCTTTGGGATTGTCACCTCATGCCACTTGTTTAATCACTTCTACATCGGGATTGGCTCCAATGCCATTTGTCATTGTCATTCTTCATTACGATTTTCTCTCGACTCTCTATATAATAGAGCCATGGGCTCTCACATTGTATAAGATTGTTACTAGCTATTGTGCTTGCGGAAGCGCTACTGCCTTGTACACTTTTAAAAATATCAATAAAAACTTTGGGGTTTCATTCATGAGGTGTTCCTCCTTTTCGAGTGTGATGAATCGTTCAGCATTAGTATAATTCCTTTTACTCAGTTTGATCTAATTTGCTTTCATATGCTCTTGCAGATTTGTTAATGTAGAGCTATCTTGCATTAACATTTGATTTAGAAGTATGCTCTAGGTATAGAATGCTCTAGTTAGTTTTAAATAAATCTCTAGAATTTCTTATCATTGTTTATTGCTAAATCTATATGGAACTAGTTCTTGATTGAAGTTTTGTAGAGGGAACATCTTGTTGGGATTACAGAATCAAGCGTGAGAGGAAGTCTTTGGAGAAACCAACCCACTCTTGATACATTCTTAAAGGAGCTTTCATTTATTCTTTGAACCTTCATAGTCTTATCTTACAAAGTGGTTTTGTAGGGATTTCGACACATAGCTTGTGCACAAGTTGTGAACTTCTAAATTTATATCTCTTTTAAAAAAACAGTGTACTTCATTTCTTTCATTTGCTATCTAAGAGCTTGAAGATGGCTAAGCAAAGACGAGAGTTTACTTCCACTCTTTAACTTAGCCTTTTGTAAATTATAATTGTACATATACATTTTATCTTGTTGATTTTTCCATTAATATTTAACTTATTTTGCAGTCATTGTTTAGATTATTTGCTAACTCTTGTGTGGCAGATTTTGAAGAGCAACTTCCCCCAACATCTAACAAGTGTTTGCAGGACCTTTGGCAAGTGTTGGGGGTTCGATTTCCAAGGATGTCGTGAACCCTTTTGAGGTTTATTTTGGCCAAGTCAAATTCACTAAAGGGCTACCCATTTTCCTTTCTAAGTCGTGGGCATTTGGAGGAGACTCACACCTTGTTTCCCTTGCATAAGTTTTGTAAGATCTTGTCACTACTTTCTCAAGAAAATAGGTCTAGTGTCCAAGCTTCAAGCAATTATTGTGAGGACTCTCCTTGAAATATAGTTGAGAACTTTGAAGGGCCCTCTTCTCATTGTAATATTAATAAAAGATCTAACTTGCTTATGGGAGCTTGGGATTTCTCCCATGGTATCCTATCTCCCCATTTTGAGGGAAGCTTCTCTTGGGTGGATTGACATTTGCATGGTTTAAGCTTTCATACTTCATTCACTTACATGCATGCTTTAGTTTGGAATTAACACAACCTCACTATCATATTTCATTAAGTTAAATTTTGTTACAATTTCATTTGAGCTTTGCATTTTCTTCTCATTCTTGCTTGGAGCTACAAGCTTACACTTTACTTTGGACAATTCATCATTTACATGCAAGCATTTTATATTCTTAACAAACTTTGATTCGTTTCCATTTACCTTGGTAAATTGTTTCATGAGCACTTGAATACATGCTTCAATTTTATGCTACATTGTTATCTTTAATATTGGAGCAATTTATTGTCACTGTCTATTTGAAACAAATTTTACTTTCAAGCAAATTACTTGTATCATTTTAATTCATTGATGAAACACATGCAACACTTGTAAGCTAATTTTATTCCTCCAATTGAAATTATAATTGCAACATATGTTGAACGCTATTTCATTTTCAAGCATTGCAAATCAATCTCTTTGAAGCATTTGCATGCATGATTATTTTAATTTGGGGAATTAACACAATTTGCATTTCATCTAGGGATTTTAATGTAGGAAGTCCCCAAGCTTCATTAAAATTTTACCTCCAACATAAGTTGGTTGAAGTAGACATCTTAGGGATCCTCTACTCCTCTATTGACTCCTCATTATGAGATCCATATCATTGGGCGAGGGTGAGGTTTGAGAATTGAAGAGTTAAATTGTAATCTTGTTGTAGAGCTAATTAATAAAATTAACCAAGAGCACTTTACATTACATTTACTTTACTTGTCTTTTGATGGTTTGAGTTTTCATATGAAAATTCTATTCCAAAAGCAAGTGTTGTAATCATTTCAAACAAGTGTTCTATTTTCATGTTTCAAGTCTAATTGGATATTGATGTCTTGGTTTAGCACTTCCTTTCTTTTACATTTCCAAGTTAATTACTAATTTTTGGGTTTGGCAAGATATGTTTCACATTTATAAAGTTAATTATCTCAAAATCATTTTGTATCTTACATATCTTGTGCTAACAATTCTTATTTACATTTCAGGGTTACTTTGTTTTCTCTTTTGAGAGCATTACATTTTACTTTGAGCAAATATATCTTTAAATTGTTGACCAAATTCCTTATAAGGCATTGGTTTTATGGTTTTTATTCATATTAAATTGACATTGTTATTTCAAGTTGCTCACTTCATATTTGCCCATAAATCCTTAAAAATAATCCATTTTCACTATAACACTCTCCTAGAAACTCACATCTTTTAACTTAACTTTTCATTACAGTCTACCCCCCTTAGCTAAACCTAGGAGATATCTCAAACGGAGAGAGTCGGGATTAGTGTCACAACCCCTTCTCTGAGTTCCCTGCCACCAACCACACCTAGTGGGGTTAAAGGTTTTTCTCGCTGACATGTAGGTAGGTGTAGGCAGCAGGGTCAACAGGTGGTATTGTCTCCAAGGATAATTTCCAAACTTGTATCATTCTCTATCAGATTTGAAAGAGCTTCCTTGTACCCAGTGAAGTGCCTTGAGGCACCACTATCAATCAACCAATTTCCAAAAGTATCCGAATGAGAGGTAGTAGAGAGGGCAGATATAAGATAAAATTCCTTTTGCCTAGAATTTACAACACTAGACTCATCATACCTGTAGTTTCTTATTCTTTTAGAAGTTCGATCATTTCCAAGTTGAGTAGCGGAAGCATTTCTTTTCCCTTTGTTGTTGAACCTGCCATTCCTTTGATTGTTGATTTTTCCCTTGGAATGATTGTGATCATCATCATAGGATGTGTCCCTTCTATTTGGACACTCCCTGACATAGTGACCGAACTTGTTGCAAATGAAACATCTTCCCTTCCTTCCATTTTTGAATCCCGATCTTCTTTGACTTTGCTTCTTTGAACCTACATTATTCTTCTTCTTGGCATGAGCGGAGAATGCAGTAGGATTATTCTTCTTTGAAGGCATCTCCAATTCCATCATCCTTGTTTCTTCTTGAGAACATCTAGTCAGCAATTCTTCAAAACTTGGAATTATGTCGTTATTGAGAATAGTAGTGTTGAACACGTCACTCGAGAGGAAGACCTCTAAGGGCAATGAGAGTGGGTTCCCTGTCAGCAATAGCTTCACCAATCGATAGAAGATCATTTTTTATCTCGGTAATCTTTATGAAGTAGGATTGAATATCCTCACTTTTTCCCTTCTTTATATCCTTCAGCTTGTTCTTGAGGAAAAGAATTTGATTTGCATTGCTAGATTTGAACATGCCAACCAACCTGTCATATATGTCCTTTGATGCGTTCAAATTGGAAATGTAAGCAAGTAAATGCCTATGAATAGAACCCCTGATGATCTTCTCGGCTTTGACTTCACCTTTCTTGTATTTGGCTTTAGCAGCAATCGATGCATTAGAAGGAGGTTCTGAAATCTTTCCCTATACATAATCCATCACATCTTGCTCTTCTAATGTCAAATCAAGAGACATCTTCCAGGTATGATAATCAGACTTATCATGAAGCTTATCATCAGACTTGAAGTAGGATGTGGAAGCCATTGAATCTTGTCTTTGATTAGTGATTGCTCATCTTAGTGATTGTTCTTCTCACTCTTGCTTGGACTTTGTCATCACCTCACCTCTGATACCACGTTAATTTTAGGATAACAATGGTATGTTCTATGCTTATAGCAAATTTTATTCCAAATTTTTTATCAGCCCAATATCAATGTTAGTTCAACAATCACATCATCATGATAGTAAAATGCAGATAGAACATAAACAACAGCAGTAGAAGACAAGCCAACGCAAGAGGACACAAGATATGGCACCAGCCAGGGACAAAAGTTCAGCGGAGAGAGAGTACAATTTACAATAGTCACTTGCCCAATCTGATCAGTCAAAACAACATAAATAGAAAGCCTTAATTAGAAAAACAACATTGGTCAACAGCGCTGAAATTGACCTCCAAAACAGCTCGGTCAACCTTGGTCAACTTGGCGTCCAATAGCAAGATAATGTAGCCCAAAACGATCTGAAATTAACCAGTCAAACCTGGTCAACTAAAGTCAATGCAACAACCAAAACTAGGGCAGTCAATGCAAGGGTCAAACTGCCTTGGTTTTTGTGCCCAAAACTACGGCCTACCCAAACAAAATTCTCCCTCACAAAACTGAAGTCAACGTTGATCAAAGTTAGCCTCCTGAAATTTCGACCTTCTGAAATTTCAGTCAAATCTGGTCACCGCAACAGCTAGAAAATCAGACCTTCCTACGCATGTGTGGAGAGAGAAAGAAGCCCATAAATCTATACCCAATCAAGATGAGATAGAGAAAGATGAATGACAGTGATGTCAAAATGAGGAGGAGGCACCTTGTATTTATATGCAACGTTGAACGCTGGAGGAGGCTAATTTGATGGTTGGCCGACTTTGACAATTTGTCCATAATGAAAATAAATTCATAACTTCATTTGTACATGTCAAACTAGGATGATCTTTAGATAAATCCTACACCTCTCGAAAAGGGGAATCCAAGAAAAATATCAATTGCCTCATAAGAGATGTCCAATGTGATGTTTTCCCTAGTTGCCAAATTTAACATAAGTTTGTTAAATAAATTTCTTTGAAGGACACCTATTTTACAAAAGCTTAAAGTGTTTACAAATGGCTACATAGAAAATTTAGGGTTTCAAAAGTACATGGCATATAAAGCATGCTATGGGACACCAATGACAATGGCACTCATTGAGTGAAGAAAGAACAAGGCATACAACACAACCTAGGAAACACCAACATTCCACAATCTTTTGGAGGTGCATCGAACCAAGAAGAATGGACTTTTAACTAGGAAACTGAATTGTTAATTTTAGTTAACAATGGTATGTTCTATGCTTAAAACAATTTACTTCAACATTTCTTAGTAGCCCAATAATCATTTCCAATTTCCGATAGCAATCACAATAATCACATTGACAATAAAAGCAGATAGAACATGAAACAAAATGTAGAAGACAAGCCAAAACAAGAGGACACGAGATTTCGCAGATGCCAGGGAAAAACCCCAATGTGGGAAAAACCCCTTGATCAATTATTCTTATTATTATATCAAAAGTTCAGCACACAGAGAGAGTACAAAAGTCAAATTGATTTACCCAATACAAAGTCAAAACACCCATGTAAATTTCTGTAGTCAACTGTAATCAAACTTCAGCCCTAACCAGAAAGTCAACGTCGGTCAAAACAACAGCAAATCATCCTCAAAGCAACTCGGTCTTTCTTAGTCAAACTCGGCCCAATCAAGAGGACAAATTCAGCCCAAAACAACTCGGCCAAACTCAGTCAAAGGAGAGAGAAAATTGTTGTAATATTCTATGATCAAATTGCAGTCAACCCTGAAGTCAACGCAGGTCAAACAGCCCAGAATTTCTCGATTTTTGTGCCAAGAGATGTGGCCTAGAAAAATCAACCTTTTGAGGCCAAAATTGCAGTCAAAATCGGTCAGCAAAGACTCAGTCAACACTGGTCAAACCTGTCACAAAACTCTGAAATTGCCCTGCAATTCTGCCCAGAAAACTTGTCCTCCTTGCCACACATGTGAGAGAGAGAAGTCGCCCAATAGTTGTACGAACCAATCAAATGAAGAGAGAGAAGAATGTGTGGGTGATGAATGTGCCAAATGAGGTGTGAGGTCTCTTGTATTTATACAATTCATTGTGGGCGAAGAGACACATCCATTGGGCTTCTTGAACCTACATGATGATGAGGCCAACCTGAACAATTTGCCCATGTGGGCATAAATTCAAAATCACACCTCTGCTTGTCTGAATGAGATGATTCTTTATATCAATCATGGCCCTCTCGAAAAGAGGAATCTAATGCAATCATCATCTCCATCAAATGAGTTGTTCCAATGTGGAATTTGGCCCTAGTTTTCAATTTTAACACTCCCTCTCAACTAGGGGAATTCCACTTGCCAATCCATTTGTCGTCATCGATCATCATGCCATCCTGTCATCATCTATCATCTTTTTCATCTCATCTCTGCTCTACTAAACCATGAAGTAATAATGAAAAAGAATCGATCGAGAGTGAGTCACAAGACCTTACCACTCTTCACTAACAAAAGTCAGTTCAGAGGTAGAACCTCAAATGGTCCCAGATCAAATTGTTGAACACCATGCATCTTATACATAGGGAGTATGACAGTACAGAATGCATCCTTTGGTAGTACTATGGTCCCTATCCACGCTTCCCAAATCATTGGCCAGATGAGAGGTAATTCCATGAATCCCACACTACATGGGTAGGATGTATTCTCGGGCATCAATAGGAGAAGGTGAACCACTCATCCTGCTCATATTCCATAAGAGAAGGTGAACCACTCATCCTATGCATACGTCAATCATAGGGGAAGGTGAAGCACTCACCCTACACACATGTCTAATAGGGGAAGGTGAGCCACTCACCCTACACACATGTTGATGTCACCATGAGGTATCACAGGGGAAGGTGAACCACTCACCTTGTACATAGCGCACCACATAGGGGAAGGTGAACCACTCACCCTATGGTCACTCATAGCTCCAAGAAGTACTCCAAGCCCCCAGGAGCTCCCAAAATTCAATGTCCAACTCAAGTGGGATCCTCATGGGAGGGTATTTCCACGACTCTAAGTCTCTCTCGGAAGGCTAAGAATTTGACCTTCCCCAAAAGCTTCGTGAGGATATCTACGACCTACTCATCAATCCTGATGTGTTGGAGCCTTATTGCTCCCCGTTGTACCATATCTTGGATAAAGTGGCACCTGATATCAATGTGCTTGAAGCAATCGTGGAACATGGAATTCTCTAAAAGGCTAATCCCACTCTAGTTGCCGCAGAAGATCACAGTGGTATCTAGCACGTGCTCAAATAGCTCACTGAAGAACTTCCTCAACCAAACAACTTCACAACAGACCATACTAGTTGCAATTTATTCAGCCTCGATGGTGCTTAGTGTAACCGATTTCTACTTCCTGCTCATCCAAGAAATTGAAGCAAACCCTAATGAGAAGCAACATCCAAACATATTCTTACAATCCACCACACTGCCAACCTATTCAACATTTGTATATCCATGTAGCATCAAATTCCCGTCAATGTATCTCAGTCCATAATTGATTGTTCCCTAGAGATATCTCAATAAATTCTTAGCAATAATCAAATGTAGGTGATGAGGCTCAACCATAAATTGACTCAATGTGTTCACAACGATTCATATGTCAGGATGGGAGTTTACCAAGAACATCAGGGCCCCCACAAGTTGTCTATATTCAGGAGGACTTTCCAATTCGGTCCCAACAACACTCCCACATAGCTTCTTGAAGTTGAGTTTCATCGGAGTAGACAAAAACTTGCAATCCACCATCCCACATCTCTCAAGCGACTTCAAAATGTATTTTCCTTGAGAAATGAAAATATCACCTGGCTTTTGTCAGACCTCCAGGCCTAGGAAGTAGTTCATTATTCCTAGGTCCTTCATCTCGAACTCAGAAGCCAACTCCCTCTTGTATTGATAAATGAAAGTGTTTGCACTTGTCAGAAAGAGATCATCTACATAAAGGACCAGAATGAGAGGCATGTCATTTTCAACCTTGAAATATAGGTTAGGGTCAGCTTCGCTCCTTGTAAATCCAAACTTCATAAGGTAGCTATCAATCCTCTCATACCAAGCCCTGGGGGCTTGCTTCAACCTATAGAGGGCTTTCTTCAATCTGCATACATGTGTCCTTTGATCCTGTACTTCGAACCCCTCAGGTTGTTCCAAGTAGACTTCCTCTTTAAGCAAGCCATGCAAGAAAGCAGTCTTCACATCCATGATCCAAAATGGATCCATTTACCCTCTAAGTCTTCAAAATCATTCAAAAGATCAAAATTATCGGATGGGCAAACCTTTTGAAAAGCTTGAAAAACGCTATCAGGAGGCAGAAAACAAAGGAAAATAGTGAAAACATAGCTATCAGCAGAGTAAACAGTGAATGCACAGTAGCCGTCGGATCTGGCCGATCAACGGTCGAGATCCGATCGGCCAATCGCAAATCGGCGATGATAGGCAGAGGAAATCGAAGCACACCACATAAAACTTGTGATAGCGATCGGCGCGATCAACGAGGACCGTAGATCAAGTGTGCAGAACAATGGCCCAAGTTGAATTGTTGTATCGCATCAGCGAAACACCAAGGGGAAGGCTTACGGAGATTGGAGACCGGGCGACTTGCGATTGCGATATCGCAGTATCGCATCGGACTTACACCGAAGAGCAGGGCTATACGCACATACATATATGTGATGCAATTGACTGGACCCGATAACATTATAAACCACATTTGATATAATTTGAGTTCTGGGAAACCACCATTTCCTTTGTATTTGTGTATTTTGTTTATTAAACGAAATACAAAGGACG
The DNA here is from genome assembly GCA_000404065.3 of Pinus taeda. NCBI lineage: Eukaryota > Viridiplantae > Streptophyta > Pinopsida > Pinales > Pinaceae > Pinus > Pinus taeda. Next base: position 19,844 of record APFE031533590.1, on the reverse strand, counting down.
AAGTGCCAATGTGATAAGCCGGACCCGAAAGGGTTCCATAAGGCTATTGTATGTTATTTCAAATCCGTCATAAGTCGTTTTACGTTATTTTCACAGTTTTAAGGTATTTTAAAATACAAGGGAACAGGGCATTGCGATATGCGACAACGACTTACAGGTGGACTGGATAGGAGTATAGACTGGATTTGAGGACTTTTGAAGTCCGATACACAGTGTTTTTGGCGGATTTTCTCAGCTTCAAATACATTTCTCTTTGTTAACAGAGAGCATCTGTTTTAGGGGTTCCAAAGGCCCGAGGCACTCTTACGTTGCAGAATAGGTGGCCACCTCCCCTTAATGCGTTATGCAATGACTGTGTAACGCTAGAAGAGGGATTCGAGCGAACAGAGGCCGGGAGACAAAAAGCCAAGAAGGAGAAACAAACAGGTAGCCCATATTAGCTTTAAAACCACAGACAAAGAACAAACAGAGGCAAGCAGTATTGAAGGCAGTATCAAGATAGAGAGCAAAGACAGAGACAGAGAGTGATTGAGAGAGTCTGTGTACTCAGAGAAGCTTGAGAGGTTCAAGAAAACTCTTGCTATTGTATATGTTGTGTGTTGAGACTCAAGTGAGCTCACACTGTTGTAAAACTCTGTTCTGAAGACATAATAGACAGGTCACCACTGAAGGCTAGACCAGAAGATGTAGCCCAGAAGTGTTGGGTGAACTCCATATTAAATTTGATGTGTTTATATGTGTTTTTCTATTATGATCTTTTACGGCTTCATTGTTTATGTATTTCGCAATCTTATCGATCCATTGCATAAAATAACATAGGAAAATCCATGCACACGAGTCTATAATACCTTAGTAAATGTCTTAGATCTTATCATCAGATCAAGTGGTATCAGAGCTTTAGGTTTCTAAGGTTAGACAAGCTTGTGTTGGATTGGTGAATGATAACTAGGTCAAAGCTCAAATCAGAAGAAGGAAAACTGGTTGAGACTAACCTAGAAATAGGAAGAGTCTATCCAAGGAGGAAAATGGCAAAAAAAAATCCCTTGCAATCAGACTCTCAGTTCATGGACAGTGTCATGACCATGAGAGCCATGGTAGAAGAGATGTATAGCGAATTTAAGAAAGGTCGAAGTGAAGATTCTTCAACCTCCAAACAAGACAAAGGAACAGAAGAATATCTTCTGTTAGCCTCCTGCTGCAGCAGGTATTCATCTTTCATGATCGACATTTTTACATGCCAAATATGTCATACTTTGCATACTGCAATGTTCCATATTTGCTACAGAGGCCAAGGAAGTGTCCATGAGAGTGTGCTAGTCAAAGTGCCACTGTTATCTTATTTTTGCAGATTCACCATGTGGAGGTACTGCTGCTGATAACATTTGATGGATGGCCCAACTGTTCAATCTGGACCATGTCATGTTTAAATTGTTTGTTGTAGAATAGAGAATGGTTCCTGTCCAAACAGCTCAAGCTTGGCAGATGACTAGCTAGGTAGAGAACTTAAGGAGCCCAACTGCTTAATCTGGGCCCTTGGAAGAGATAAGGGTACATTTAGATAGGAGGACAGTCAAAAGAAAAAAGAAGACAATCAGGGTTTGCTAATCTAAGTGCACCCAACCCAAGGAAGAAAAAATGTTAGAATTATTAGGATGGGTAGGTAGCCTGAAGTTGCAGAAACAAGATCATCTTCATTTTTGGCCTTGACAAAGAGGGTTATCTGCCCAACTGCTTAATCTGGGCCCTTGGAAGAGATAAGGGTACATTTAGACAGGAGGACAGTCAAAAGAAAAAAGAAGACAATCAAGGTTTGCTAATTAAGTGCACCCAACCCAAGGAAGAAAAAATGTTAGAATTATTAGGATGGGTAGGTAGCCTGAAGTTGCAGAAACAAGATCATCTTCAGTTTTGGCCTTGACAAAGAGGGCTATCTCATCAGTGACAGAGGTAGCCAAGCAGTGTTTTGATGGAAAAATTCTGAAAGCATGTCTAACTCCCCTTCACTTCCCCAAAAAATCTCTAACTAACATTCCCCTAAAGGACCTTGGGACTTCCCCAACAAGTCCTGCTTTCCGCCCATTGGTGTGAAATATCAAGTCAGGTTTTGACTTTCCTCAATGAAAAGAAGCCACATTTCTTGTGTAAAATCATTTCTCCATATCTCATCCAAATCATATGTCTAAGTTTCAAGATCTTGAACTTGGCATCATTTCCCTTACATCTCCACTTCACCTCACAAGTTCATATTAACTCCTAATTCTATTATGTAGCTCCCTAACTAAATGTTCCCATCCCTATAACTACAAAAAGCTATATAAAATCCTAAAAAAAAAAAAAAATACATATTCCCCTCCCCTTGGCACTATAGCATATTTAGCAAGTCTAGGAAGTAGTAGTCCATCTAGGGCTCCTACCAACCCATCCATGTCTTAACTGGATTTAGTTTGACACCCGGTCACACTAATAACCATTTCCCCTTAACCCCAACCCTATAAAACCCATGCTTCGCCCTTTCTCCTAAAGTCTCGCATGTAAATATTTGACCCTGCTTATATATAACCCAAAACCCACCTTTCTAAGGTTTCCCCCCCCCCGTCGAATTAAATAATAAAAAATGGCGCGCGGGCCTCGTCCTTATCCCTCTGCCGCCTTACCTTTCCCATCGACCGTCAGATCTGGCGCACCCTAGATCTACGGTGGGCGGGTCTTTTCCCGCCTCGATATGCTGAGGGTTAGCGTCCGGGAGATGGGCGGCCATGCGTCACCCTCCCCGATGTGGCAGAGCCCCCTCCTCTGAAACCGCTTCTACACAAAGGCGGTGCGACACAAACCAGAAACCGCCTCCCCTGTGTGACGTCAGCGCCACGTTTTCCCCATTACGTCATCTCCACCCCACCAGCGCTCTGCCACGTTACCGCCATTTCATCCCTTTCCTGCCCACGCCTTGCCACCATGTCACTGCCATGTCACCGCCCTGTCAGATGCCACATCACCCATCCGTAGCCGGGACCCGCCGATGACGTCATCCCGTGAAAGCGCCAAAAGGTCATTTTTTGCATAAAATGCGCGCAAATGACCGTTTTATTTCATTTTTACTGCTCCAATTTGTAAAGCTCTTGTCCGTTGTTTTTACCATTTTCACTCCCAGAGCTCTAAATCGGCCAACCAAGCTGCTGCAGCCTGCAATTCAACTCCGTAGCTGGCTATCGCATCAGCTTGTCCACCCTCGGCGTCGTTGAAACCAGGTATTTGCCCAAAATCACCTATTTGCCCCTGTTTTCACCATTTTACTCCATTTTCACTTGCATAAAACTCTGCAAATTACCCAACTAAAGAGACTAAAGCACCTAAATGTTGCCCAAAATTCTCCAATCAACCCTCTGTCTGAAGAATGCTCTGTGAACCTGCACCCACTTACGAATTTCACCGTCAAAACATGGTTTAAAGGTTCACATTGCCGGCGGAAGCTTCATACGGCCGTGCAGTGCCCCCTGTTACCATATCCCTTTGTAATAATCCCATATTCAGCTCGAAAATCATCCTTGTTTCCTCTGCAGTTTACCCACACAGTCTATTACTTGAATTCTGTGAATTGGCCTCTTCTATGATGAGCTACAGAGAGTAAAGACTACTGCCTCAGTTCAACTCATTTTCCAGCTCCTTTGCAAATACTCAAAGGTGATTGTCCTTAGTTTGCTCTCTCACTAATCTTCACTCCAAGTGCACACACAGAAAGGTTCAAAATGGCCACTCCATCAGCTCCAGACATCACTCCCATGAATTCACCAAACAAAGAGCTTGAGGCAATGGCCCTGGATGACAATGATTATCTTATTCAATATATAGTTGTGGACAGGAATCATTTGCATACCTATTGCCAGTTAAGAAATAGCTTCCTTAACAACTCTGACACGTATGGAATATGGGAGTCCAATTTGCCACATTATTTCCTCCCTTTTGTCAATGTCTTCCCAGAGATTATTCACCTGTGTGCTGCAAATTATGAACCAAAACAGAGGGCTGTCAAGTCTCCATCTGGGAGCATACTTTTTTATATCACTCCTGACTCCATCAACCAGATGTTAAATTTCAAGCAAACACAGCTATTATATCCTTTCTCCATCAACCACTTGCTGGAGGATGCCTCCTCTTTCCTTGCTCCCAGGATTGAAAGAATTGCTAAGACATTTATGAAGGCAGATTGCCAACCTAAGGATCCACCTCCATTCCCATATGACAATTTCAATGAGGTTGGCAAGCTGCTAGTAGACATGATATCCTTTGTGTTAGGCCTCAAATCAAGTGAACATGTGGATGAGGCAGTGCTGGTTCTGTTGTCTTCCTTCAACCAAGGGCAGCCTCCTTCTACCAAGTACAACTATGCTAAGTTCATAGCAAACAAAATTCATGATCAGCTCACAAAGCTAAATAGGGAGGGAGTCTTCAAATATTCCTCATACATCTACCATTTGTTCATGTATTATCAGTCTGAAAGCTTCCAGTGTCCTATCAAGAAATTGGATGCAAAAGGAGAAAAAAGATCTGTTGTCCTCTAGTCATCAGTGTTCCATCAGGTCCAGCATTCTCCATACTTTTACTGTGAATTTATTGACCAGTTTGTTTATCCAGTCTCGTGCCTCCTAATGAAAACTCCTCCTAGAATATCTTAAGAAATGCAGAAGATATTACAGCTATCTAAGAGCTACAAATTAGGTGATTGGTATCTATACCAGGATCACACTGTCATCAAAATTTATGGCTGTGAGCTTTGTCCTTACAGGCTCCCAAGATATGTACCAATGAGGCTATTTGCCCTGGAATACTACAGACAGATTATCAATTCAGATTTGACTCATTTTCACAGCACCAAGAAGAAGGCTCGCCTGAAATTTAAAGACCGCCTAGGCCCCTTTATCATGAACAGAAAGGAAGGTTGGCAAGATGCTGACCTAATACTGAAGGATCAACTTAAGTTGAAGAGGAGTTTCTGGTGGGTCCCTTATGACCCACTTGGCTTTATTAATGCCAGAAGAGTCAAATATAGATTGACACCCTATAAACACTGCAAAATCCCACACTTTGAACAATATGCTAATCAAGATGCGTGGGCACAAGGCACTTTAGTTGAAGAATTCACTCAGGAGGAAATTATGGAGCAAGCTGTTAAAGACCTTGAGAAAAATCTTGAATTAGATTCTTTTGAGCAGGTAACATTCAAGTTGCCACAACAAATTGGAGAGGGCACGTCAACTGCTGCAGCTGCACAACACGGCTGAGCACTGTCTTCATCAACAACATATACAACAAAAGGAAAAGAGCCAATGGATACAGAACATGTGACTACAGAATTGCCTGCCACTTCAAAGGAGCAATCCCAAGAACAGGCTCCTCCACAGCAAACAAAGGCACCCCAAATGCCAGTCATACAGACTCCTGCCCATGAGGAAAGAGGCAGAAAACGTGACAGGGAAGATTCCACACCTGCCAGTGGATCCACACAACAGCCTGAATCTAAGAGGCAAAGAGTTGATTCTCCATTTGAGGAGGAAATCAGTGAAGAAATCCTTGAAAGCCCAAGGAAAGACAGAGAGGGAAGCCAACAAACACCTACTAGCTCTTTCCAACAAGAGCTAGACAGACAACATGCTATGGAGGTGTCTTCCTCCACACAACAAAGCAAGAGACCAGCTAGTGTCAAAGCCAACTTCAAAGAGATCAAAGCTCAAAATGAGATACTAAGACTGCAATTATATGACCAGTTCCTAAAAGCAACACCTGCCAAACAGGAAAGATTGATGATAGCATATGACATCAAGGAAGAGAAAACGATATTTAGACATTTCAAGCCCAAAGTTCAGCAGCCTCAGATGGCTGCAGACTATGTCAGAACAAATTTGCAGGTCATGGCTAAAGACATCCACCCCATGGACCAAATTGAGCTACACAAGTAGACTGGTGAGATGGTCTATGCTACTTTAGTAGACAGGGCCACACTGGCTCATGAGTTAAAGGAATCTTTAAAGAACATTAACATTCAGTTAGATTTGGAAAGAATGTCCTCCACAGCTAAAGTCAACAGAATAAAAAAATTGGAGGACATTATTATTGACCTAGGACATGATCCTAAGGATCCTAAGGGTGTGAGGGCCCTTATGAAGAAAAAGGATGATGACATTGTTGCATTGAAAAAGCGATTGAGGTTGCCTCCTACTGAACACCCTCAAACTACAGAGTTAATACAAAAGAAAGGAACTGAAGATACATTAGATTTGCTGATGAAAATTAATCAAAGAGTAATTCAGATGGAGGAAGAATTAGAAAGAGTAGCCCAGAGTAAGCATGGAGAATCAACCTCCCAGCCACCTCCAGCAGTTCCAACTTCAGTAGTTCCAGCTAATGTCCCTGTTCCTCCTACACAGTCAGAAACAATCCCATCTATAACAGCAGTAGCAACTACAACAACATCTGAATCGAGAATGAGCATGGAAGAAATGATAAAATATGTCAAGGAGCTTGAGCTTCAGGCTACAGAGATAAAAGAGGCCAAAGAGAAATTGGCCAATCTTGAAGAAAAGTATGACAAGTCTAAAATGACAGTAGCTGAAAAAACTAGGGAAATTAAGGCCTTGAATGACAAAATTAAAGCCTTAGAGAAAGAGATAGCTTTAGACAACACCCTTATGGAAATAAAGAAGATTTTGTGGGCCAAGATAAATCAGTCAATCACTGGCCAATGGAGGTCAATTCAAGCCATGTATGAATAGGTGGAGCTAATTGGCAAAGCCCGTTTTGAAACTCAGAAAGCCAAAACAGCATTGGGAAACATGCCTGAGCAGGCCAACAAAATGATCAATTTCTTAAATCATCAAACCAGGGAAGAATTGGCAGCATTACAGATTATGAGCAGAACATATGCCATATTGACAGCCAAGAATGTGCTAACTTTAAGAAGTTTTATTCAAACTCTAGAAGCAAGATGTCGGGAAATCCAAAAGGATGTAGATAATTTTGAAATAAAGCTTGCAACATTGCAGACTAGAGGATGCCCATCTTATTAACCAGCGCTGGAAGGTTATTGACATGGGACCAATATGCAACCAGGCTCAATAATTATGTCACAAATCAGCTCACTGCTTCATCGAGTTCTTCAACACAAGCAGGACCTCCTACAGGGCAGACTCTCTATGATAAGCTAGAAAACTTATTTTACATGGAACATGAAGTCAACCACCTATTTGAGATGCCTCCTAATTATTACAAGTATTTAGAAGCGGATGAGACACTCATCAAGATACAAAGGCATCAACTTCCCCTGAAGATTGGTGGCAAGAAATGCTGGCCATTTTACCCAGTTGACATCAGTCTTTGGTCCCTTTTTCAATTTTCAAATGCCATGTCAGCTGTAGATCAAAAGTAAGCGCTGGATAGAGCACATGCATGAACAGGTGGAACAGGTCAAATCAATGACAAAGAAGAAGGTTGGAACAACAAGCCCAAAAAGTGCGGATTTTGAAAACATAGCCGCATCCGACTCAAATGAACTCAAAAGTCAACATTTTTTGACAGAAGAGAACAAATCTTACTTTGTATTTACTTCAGCATTTACTTCTTCACCAACCGCTCCTTAGGAGTTGGTGAAAGAATTTATGAGTTAATAACTCATCCTCTAGATATTTTGTATCTCCTTTTTGTATATATATCCCCTCATAGAATGTATAAGGGGTTGGTTGGTTGGTCGGTTGGTTTGGAAAGAACTCCAAGAGAGACTCGCTCTGTATCCGATATGTTTTATATAATCAAAGATTGCTGAAATCTTGGAGAATGGACTGTTTGATGTGTTTTTAATGTCTCTGAAGAGTGAATGAGGGAAATCTTGTGTTGTTTTATGAATCAATAAGTATTCCTTACCTCTATTATTTCAATTTCACATATGCTCAAGTCACAGAACAAAACTCTGGTTTAGAATTTGCTTACCTGCACTCTATGCTCAGTTTCTATGGCTTCTTTATGTTTTCCTCTTGATTTAGGCATAAATATGGATTCTTTATGGCTCATATTTTCTCTAATTCACATATGAATGACTGTTATCTGGGAATTCTTAGCTGCTCCCAGGTAGGGCTCATTTATCTTCCCTCTGCTAACCTGACTGAGAGATTCTTTGTTGCCCCTCATTCCTTATCCTTCAATCCATCTTCATTTAGCCTAAGTATTGTTTCATGAGCAGCTACCTTGCCCCTCTTTCCTCTTGTGACCAAAGAAACGCACCAGCGGTCTTACTCCATGAATCCATGCCCAATGGTTTGAAACTTGTCACTCTAGGCATTGCCTCTCTACTTGAAAGCAACCTCCTTCCACCCAAACACAAACAAAACCCCTTGAACCCAATAAATAGCCTAAAATCATCATCAGAAAAGATAAATAATCAAGAGAGAGCCCTCTCTAATTGCAGGCGGGCTAGAACCTGCAGTCCAAAGATTGGTTTGTGGTTACCTCGGCCATATTCCTTAAGGAGCTTAGGGACAACCTGAGTGTTAACAAAAGTGACAAGACATCATTGGTATATATAGGAGTCTAAGGGGTCACACTATAATCAAGGCCTACATAACAATAATAATGTAAGGGCACAACAATAACAATAATGGGCTTCTATGGGGTATTACAATAACAATATTGGGGCTACATGGGCATACAAATAACAATAAGGGGATACACTAGTATCATAGGGACCTAACACACTCGTATGTCCATTCAACTTGAGTGATTTGTCACTAAATCATAGGGAAAATCGGTGTCGTTGCTTCTAAAGTAGAATGTTCATGTTTGAGTTGCAAAACTACCAGTAGGTCCTTGTGCTTTTACACCTGTAGCTTGATAATTCCATGCCAAAACCTTTTTGAAACCATGATTAGTCCAATTTATTGCACACATATCACAATTGGTCATATATATATATATATATATATATATATACTATATATATATCATATATTATATATATATAAATAAAAGGAACTTGGAGCCTGAGAAATAACAAAGGACATACTTTACTAGTTCAAAATTTGAGAAAGGTGAATGAACTTGAGGGAAAAAAAAAAGTGGTTTGATAACAAAAAGGATGTTAATTTTGTGGTTTATCATCTCCTCTCCACTAATTTGGTTGCATATCCCCTTCCAATTCATTTGGCCTTTGGGACTACTGCATGCAGATCACTCCAATTGTAGGTAGGGTGTTGAAATTCCCCAATGCAATAATATCCCAATGCCGTATACATTTACTTCCCATTTGATATTTCCTCTTCCTTGTCCCACTAAGCATGGGTTTTGTAAAATATTATGGGCCACTAAAAAATGGATAGTGAAAGCATAGCCCTACATAACATGGGCCATGTTCCAACAAAGAATAGGTATAGAACATTTTCTTATTGAGAGAAAGACTGAAGTAAGGGTATTCTAGAGGGTGGTGATACTATAGATAGGTTTATATTACTTCCCATATGTCATGAGCAACCAAAAACGCTCCCATAGAATGTGATGATTTGGCCATCTCATGGTACTCTAGTTGTTCTTGATGGTAATTGAATCAATTGGATCCTCCCTTAACCTTTTCAAATGATTAACAACCAACGCTATAAGTGGGTATTCGTATCTAATCATTATCTTCACTTCAGTTTATGTGTGAGCATACAAATATGATGTTTTTGTCCATTTCACTAAATTAGTCATGTCAGAGATGAAGGCTCTCAATTGCATATCCCCAACAAAGTGGTTGGGGTTCTATCTAGAATATCCTATATAATGAAATTAAACAAATAAAGGTCATAGAGAAATTTTTTCTCTATGGTATCTACATTATAATAAACATCAATAAAACTCTATGGCTGGTCAATCTCATGTGGTTGATCATCTCTTATCTACCTAACTCTAAAGGCAATCCATAAGTCATGCAAGTAGATGTGTTACAGCCTAGAAGGAATTTGGCAAGCTAATGCCTCTAACCCTAGTTCACATATAGCCTACTTGAGCTTATTTATTTTTAAATAAAGGTCCTTCCATCTTTTAATCTCAACCTTCCAATTTTCTTCTTGGGTTAAGTACATGGAAAACCACCTCTCCCTCATTTTCTCAATAACTTGTGAGTGACTTTCTTTACTAATAATACCAAAAAAAAAAACATCATATCTTTATTTTTATTTTTATTTATTATTTTATTATTATTAATTTATTATTATTTAAATTTAATATATATTTTATTATTATTTTTATTATTTTATTTTATTTATTTATTTATTTTCTTTTTTCCGTTTTGAGTATGTTTGGTTATAACTAAAGAAAGGCATAGGTATTAGTAATAATGTCATCCAGTATGAAATTATTAACTTGTTAGGCTTCCTCAAAACACCCTTTTGAAAATTATCTACCTCTAGATTTTGAGTCTTCCTCTTGGTTTATGACATCTAGCAAAGTGTTTAGATTGTTGAGATTTGGCTTTGGCTCAATGCAACTTGGTCTTGAGTTTTTGATTTTGCATTATTCTTTTATTTTTTTATTTTTTTTGTAAAGAGTTTGGTAGCTAGCTCTACAATGATGAAAAATAATTCTAGCTAAGACCATACCTTTTCCCTTCTTTGACCTACTCAAGCCAAATTCTCCAATTCCAATAGTAAAATTTGGATGCAAATTATTTAGAAAGCCATTAACTTGTGGAGGATATCAGGCCTTAGATGTCTTTCTATCTGTAAAACCTTCAAAACCCTTAGCCATTGGCTCAACATTCTCTTCTAGTGCATAGTATTGATGCTCATCTAGTGGTGTGGTGTATAATATATCCAAATATTTCTAAGTCCCTTTGATCATTGCTTGTTCCTTGCCTTTCCTAGTGCATACATTTTGTGAGGCTTGGCTTGGGTACTGCAGCTCAAACACAAGAGTAGTTTCTTGTTTAAACTATTTCTTGTAGGGAAAAACCCTTGAGGTTTAGTCTAAATCCATTTGACAAAAATATCCCATGGGATGTCCAACCTACGTAATTTAATAGCAATTAACATTTTAATTAAGCCTTGGTGGCATAGATTAATCTCTAGGTTTTTCTTATGTCGCACAAGAAATTCCATATTTGTTAAGATCTTCCACAAGTAATAAGGCATATTTAATGGTTTCTGCCCTACTAAATGCATAAGAATCATGATATGGGAACAATACACGTGTTGTATAGGGGTGATTTTAGGGGCGAATGTTCGCCCTTTGGCAAAATTAAGGGGTTTTAAATTTGTAGTGGGCGAATATTTTGTATCATAGTGCATTTTTACAAATCACCTCAAATAGCCCACCTTATTTTAAGGGAGAGGGTAAAAAAGGTAAATTTAGCCCTTGAAATTAGGAGTTACAACCTTCCATTGGCCCATTTTCAAGAATAGGTTTTATTTAAGTGAATCCATTCGCCCATTTTAAGAATAGGTTTTATTTAAGTGAATCCTATGGGCCAAAGGCCCAAATACCATATTTATAAAAGAGGTATGGTAAATTAATAAAAATATAAATAAATGAGAGGTGTGGTAAATAAATAAAGCATTTTTTATATTTACTCCATAAGTCACCACCTTATATACATACAAGGGTGTAAACAAATAAAAATATAAGTAAAGTGGAGGTATGGTAAATAAATAAAACGTTTTGTTATACTTACTCAAAACGTATGGTAAATAAATAAAACCTCTTTTTATATTTAGTCCATAACCCTCGTTTTATTTATGAAGACTCAAGAAAGAGGTTTTATTTAAGTGAATCCTATGGGCCAAATACCATATTTGTAAAAAAGGTATGGTAAATTAATACAAATATAAATAAATGAAAGGTATGGTAAACAAATAAAACAATTTTTTATATTTACTCCATAAGTCACCTTATATTTACGAACACTCAAAAAATGTGTTACATTTAGGTGAAACCTATGGAAAAAATACTATGGGACAAATACCATGGACTAGATTGTTATTAATACCATGCAAAAAAACATTATTAACCCTAATATTAGTATTAATAAAAATAAAAATGGCACATGGTATTGACCCATGGTATTCACCAAAATGGCACATGGTATTGACCCATGGTATTCACCTGGAATGTAGCCTATTTAAATGGCGGAATTAAACCAGAATAGATCCATTTTACTCTGGATCTACTAACCCCAAGAGGTATCAAATATCATGATATGCAAACTAGCATAGAGCTAGCATAGAGTGAAAAAATATTTGATCCGATCAAGAGTAAAATTGGATGTTGTAATTTAATTTATGTTAAACATTTTAGCTTGGTTAAAATAAAAATAAAATAAAAATCAACTATTAATTTTATTAATTTTTATAAATTATAATAGTAATTTTTAAGCTCCAGGTTTATGATAACCCATGGTAATACCAAATCTTACAAGATTTTATAATTGAGTAAAATATTCGCCATGCCTAGTGAGAGATTTGCCAAAAAATTATATATACATATTATATTATTGATAAAATCGCCTTCCATTTTTCCTATATACCATGGATATTCGCCCATTTATTATAAATATAAATTTAGGGGGGGTTCTTAAAATTTACCCTACTGGCAGGTATAAAAAATGGAGCTCAAAGTTAATGAAAAATATAAAGGGGTATAAAAAAATGCTAATGAAAAATGGATACCTACAATATATAGTGCAAGTAGGAGTATTTTCAATTGGGAAGATGTATTGGATTCATATTGGCAGGGGGTTAAATGATGTGATTTTTAGAGGTATTCTCCAATATGTATTCAGATTAAGGGTATTGTTTAGTATTCCATGAACGCACATGATATATCATAGGTTCATTAAATGAAGCCCCCTTGATACCATGATGCACTGAACACAACATTCAAGGAGATTTATTTCATGTACATTAAATCATTGGTTCGCCAAGGTGTATATTGCAATTCAAGGTTTCTTGGTAAACCATTTTGTGTAGTTACCCCTTTGTTTTATTTTGTGTTGTTAATTTCTAAAATCAATTAATTGACCGCAGAATAACATCCTCCCCATGGAACAACTCCTTAGTAGATCTCAGGTTGATACTAACAGAAACAATTCCTGAGTCTACCAATCAAGGAAACCCCTCTAATGGGAATCCTACTCCATTCCTTTCTTTTGAAAATATTGGTGCTCCTTATATGGCAACATTACCCCTTCCTAGATTTACCACTGGTTTTCCATTTTGGTTGTTTCCGACCACTATGGCTACAAATTTCCAAACTCCACCTCAACCAAGTTCTCCTCCACCTAAACAATATAAACCTCAAGTTGATCCTAAAGTTAAACCTTTGCCTTCTTCACCTGTTGTTTCTTCGTCCCTTTTTTCCTCCTTGTCTGGTGAAAGTCTTGATTCTAGTAACTAGGAAGTTAAGAAGAAGAAGAAGAAGAGGACAAAGAAGAAGAATAAAAATAAGTAGGGGGAAACCGAGAAAGCATTGCTACCCATGCAACTAGTATGGAGGAACCTACCAATTAGCCTCGCAAAGTTAAATTCCCTTACAAGTTATGTAAGGGTACCACTCATCCCTCCAGGAGGAGTTCTCTTTTAGCTCTTTTCAAACTCCCTAAATATAAAAATATTACCAAGAACTTGTCTTTTCGAACTCATTAAACTAAATGAAAATGCATCTACTCAGTATAAGTTTAACGCTTTTTAGGACTGAGATACACTACTTACAAAAAATGAATACCTAAGTAAAACATAGCTAAGAGTTTATATTAGGTATTATTTTCTACCTTTTCGAACCTAAGGGAATATCTATGAAAAGGAACATATGGAGTTTTCTTTTTTTTCCTTTTTCTCAAACTCTTTAAACATGAAAAATATGTTGATTTTCATGTTAATTGAACCCATAAAAACATCAAACAAAGATGGATTCATTGAACATGATGGGACCAAACCACTCCTTCTCTATGTTTGTTAGATATTATCAAAGATATTCATCTAAATCATGAACTTACAGATCAAGTGTATGTTATCCTCCTCAAGCATGTTAAAAAATAAAGAGGCACTGACCAATATGGTTTGGGAAATTGGGAAAACGGGGTACTTCATTTTTTAATGGTAGCGAGTCACTCTTGGATACGAATCTCTTCCAATTCATCTATGTGGCTGTTGGGTTGGAAAATTTTCTTTTCTTTTGGTTTATCATACCATTTCAAGGCCTCCATTTTCGTTTTTGGGTCAATGCTACCAACTATTTTTAGTGTTATTATTGTGTTAAAGAGAAGTCATTCAGTCAATATTTGCTACAATACTCTCAAGCCTTCACTACATGTCTGCCTTTCCTAATCTAGTTCTGTATCAACATCATTCTAAACATTTTGCCTCAAATCATCATACTCGTTTCATGTCGTTGATGGGGGATACATCAAAGCCCTCCTATGACAAGTCACTTCCTATCGACATCAGATCATTATCTAAGAATTTGACTTAGAAACACTCCTTTGGTACCTTGGTGCTTTCTTACATAAATGGAAAGTTTCCTTGCTCTCGGAAACATGTTTACGTCAATGGCCTTCAACCGAAAGATTATGTGCGGTGTTCGACATCAACTCATTTATTCAAACCATACAGATTGTACTGTAGTACCTTGAGAGCCATTAAAATCATTGGTGGTTTTCTTCGCATCTGTTAATAGGTTACATCATTGGTCGGTAATGAGATGTTGTCTACCATGTTCGACCTTAGCTCATTGATTCACATCATTAGACTCATATATTGGTTGTTCTTGTGAATGAGATATAAGACCCTTAATCTAATTTCAGTGATTTCAAGAGTAATACAAGATCACAATGTACGATGGTTATAATCGTATAGACATTAATCCAGTCATGAGTCCACCATTTTTCATTTGTGGACGTTTCTTATGTGCTAAGTGTCGGTATGCCTCCATCAAAAAATATGTTCTTATGTAAATGTATTGTAAAAAATGATGATTTCGTCGACTGTTCTTAATCCAAACTTGTCACAAGGTAAAGAACTTCAGCCATCAATTGTCATTTATGACTTTGTGTTTTAGGGGGAAATATGTTATAGGACATTTTGTCACATCTGATCAATAGGCCTTCAAACGAGATCATTCACATCCTTTGAACACTTTTTCATCCTCCATACATAAATCCCTAAGTATGCCTCTCTCATATCCCTAAGTTTTTGCCCGAAACTACCTCATTTTAGTCAATTTTAGGACCAACACACCCTAGCCCCTTATTGGCCAGTGTACCAGCAATTTTCTCAACCTTGGGGGTGTGCTGATTCTAGAATTTCGGGAAAACAAAAAAGAATCATGAAGATTCCTATTCCACAAGCTTTGAGGATCTATTTTAACTATTTACCTTGGGAGCTCATCTTCCCATCAAGAGTGGATCTCAAGCCTAGATTGGTAAAAGAATAATAATTCATGAACTAACTCCCTCATTTATATATTTACAACCATCCATAGGCAAGGGATGGGCTTTTGGAGATTGATTCTACCCTTATGCTACTACTATGAGAGATATTATTCCATGCATGAGGTTGATTAGAGGTGCATTTTGTGGCAAAGAAAGGACAATTCAACTTGGAGGAGCTCTCCTACAAGATCAAATCCTAATTTTGGTTGTAACTCACTCCATTTCTATTAATGCAAATAATTCTTTGTTTTCCTATATATGATTTTATGATTTCATGTATTTCAATACCATTTTGATCTATTGAATAAAGTGATTATATGATTCTACATAGATCTCTTAGATCATTGGCTCATGTTGTCTAATTATGCAGGTTCTAATTATAGTGATGAGAGCTAGGATTGGAGCATACAAGCCAAAGAAAGAGCGAATCATGTGATAGATTCCAGGTAGGCTTCATCTTGTTATCTATTTACTTTAAGGAAAACATCATCTTCTTTGTATTTCTATTGTTCTAGGTCAATCCGCTAGGACTAGGGAAGAGACTTTTGTCCATATTCGTAGATTCCATATAACAAGTAGTGTGGCCAAATAATACAATTTTTCACAAATTGTACTTTTCAATCACTTTAGAAATTGTTCATGGATCAACAACACAACTCAATCATAACATAATAATCATCAAGCACATGAGAAACATATACACAAGACACCAATCTTCATTTTATTACAAGATTCAACTTGATTGCATCATTTCCCCACAAGTTACTACTTGTCGGTTTATCAGTTGCTACTGAAAGTAACTTCTATCCCTACTCGTTTATCATTATTAACTGAAAGGGGATGTTGCCCCTACTCATTTATCAATCTCTGATGAAATGGATTCTTGCCCCTGCTCGATTATCAGTCAATACTGAAAAGGACGGTTGCCCCTACTCGTTTACCAACACTCACTAGAAGGGACTTTTTCTCCTAAACATTTACCAACAGCCATTGGAAGGGAATTTTTCTCTTGAACATTTACCAATAGCCACTGGAAGGAACTACTACCCCTAATCTACAAGCTACAACTTGCTAGCCTTATTTACCCTTCTTTCATCTATTTTGAAACTAGAACCAATAGGCCACTTATATCATAAATAAATAAATCTTCTCATTGCAATTACTCACCAAAGCCACCATACAAACACCTACAACAATCCGTATTATTGATAAAATGGCCATCATCTTCATCAATTTCACATTACTAAACAAATCACCAAACTTTATGCATCAACACCAATTCATTTTATGCCTTATCAAACACCTTTGAAACACCAATATTTCTCTCTAATTCACCTCTTATGCATACCCAAACTATTATGCATCATGTCACACCAACAACTCTCATCCACACACTCTGCTCTTTGGCAATCCCCATAACTTTGTTGCTCAAATTTTTCTTTTAAAGAATTATGAACTCGTCTTTTTAGAATTGGACTTTAGGTATATTGCTTTCAAAACTTTACATGCACCTTTAATTTTTTCCTTTAACATGTTTATTTCAGTCCTCTGACTGTTTTCACCAAACTCTCAACCTTCAACAAACTTTTTTTTTCAAGTTAAATTGATTTATTTCACTAATTTTAGCAACTTTGGCCCTTTACAGGTTTTAGGAGTGCTTCTTCTATTTTTATCCGCATATAACATTGGCTTAAATGCCAATTTTGATGCCAAGCTTATAGTTCTACTGAATTTTGGCTTAAGCCCCTTTTTATCTATCCCTTTACCTGCATTTCTACCATAGAACCAAGTCTCTGCAACTATTAGCTAGGCCTTTGGGTGCAAATCCCTTTTAAGTCCTTCACAGGCCAAATTCATTTTTTGTTAATGACTTCATACCATTGGTACATATCTACATGAAATGACCATGGGAAAGCACTTATGTCGAAGCTCCAGTTAAGTCCAATCTGTAATTTAACTCTTTCTCCTCTTTCTCACTATCTGTGCTTTCCTTCTATAATGAAGAACTTGTAGAAATTCCCACTGTAGATCAACAGATTATGAAATATACTAAAGAAAAATACAAGATCTACTTCTACAACAAACTTTGCTGAAGCTTAATCAATTTGAGCATGATCAATTTAGAACACATATAACTGAGAATGAGAAACCAATCACACATAACACAGAAGAATAATCCGGGGAAAGCCATAGCCTAAAACCCCAACCTCTGTATTATCATATAATTGGAAATATTTTCAAGTTACAAAAACAATCAGCTCTCAACTATCTTGCTCTCTCTGTAATCAAACAATACAGCTCACAAACTAAGTAGACACAAGATATGCCTTCCCTCATCCCTTCAAGCCTCCTATTTCCTTGCACAATTTTTCTTGGGGTCCAATGATGTCACCTGTGTGAATTGACCTCATCACACTCACTAAACTAAAGAAGTAATTGCACAATCTCCAAGGAATGAATTCCTTCTGCATGTGAGAGATATTCATAAATGGAATATTCCTACAACTGATAGTACACTATCCCTCCATCTGATCTCAACTAGGTCTCCGTCTGAACTGACATGCATGAGTTATTTATGAGAGAATATTAAGTTATCTGAAGTGTAGCAGTTACATGCATGCATGCATTAACTAATTGAACTCACAATTAATTCAACAAACAGTTTGAATTAATCCAACTAGACTTGACTCAGTTAACTAAGCCAACTTATTTCAACTCAATATTACAACTCGTCCTTATCTCTTTAACTGATGGATAAATTCCTCAATCAATGGAGGAACTGTTGCATGTCCCCACATAGACTTCATGTTTGATTTTCTACAACTAATTAACTCAAGATGAATTAATTAATTATTTTACAAACAGATGCTAAGATCAAATTAGAATTTTTACTTCTATATTTTAGTTCAAAGACTAACTAAAATAGGAAGGTATCCCGAAATGCTATTTATAGCAGTTCTAAATTTAGCATTTCTATATTTAGAATTTCTTGTTGCTATTTTCAACACTCCCTCTCTACAAGAAAGGGATTATCAGTAACCCCAATCATGTCTCTGTGGAACTCGAACTTGCATTTTGACAATGCCTTAGTCAAAATATTTGCATCCTGTTCCTTGATTGAAACATACAACAACAACATGATCCTCTTGACCACATAGCCTCGAAGATGGTGATACCGGATATCAATGTGCTTGGACCTGTCATGAAAAACTAGATTCTCAGAGAGTTTGATACAACTCTGATTATCGCAGTAGATCACGGTTGGATCCATCCTCTGACCAAACAATCCCACTATAATCTTCCACATCCAAATGGCCTCACATGCAGCTTGACTAGCAGCCATGTGTTCAGCCGCTATTGAGCTAATTGCAACTGACCTCTATTTCCTGCTATACCAGGAAACTATAGTTGAACCAAGGTTGAATATTCCTCTAGAAGTGCTCTTCCAATCTGATGATCTCCCTGCCGAATCTGCATCTGTGAAGCCTTGAAGCTTCACTCTCTCTATCCGTCTATACCACAATCCAAACTGAGATGTGCCTATCTTAGGACATGCTTTGATGCCTTCCAAAACAGCTTGGTAGGTTGAACCATAGCTTGACTCAGATGCTTCACCGCAAAGCATAAGTCAGGTTGTGTGTTCACCAGATACATAAGTGAACCCACCAGCTACCGATAAATAGTAGCAGCTACTACCTCACCTGAAGTAGCATCCTCCTTCCTCTAGTTCCCAGCTAGAGGAGTCTGCATGGGCTTGCACTTCTCCATGTGAAAGCGCCTAAGTATCTCATTGGCATACTTGCCTTGAGACACAAATACTTCACCATCTTTTTGCCACACCTCCATGCATAGAAAGACGTGCATAAGACCCATGTCTTTCATTTCAAACTCTCTTGCAAGGTCCTCCTTACAAGACTATATCAGCTGATCATCACCTGTCAAAATCAAATCATCAACATAAAGAAAAATGATCAATGATTTACCTTCTACCATGATTTGGTAAAGGTTTGCATTTTCTTTACTCTTGGTGAAGCCCAACTCGTGAAATAACTGTCGATCCTGGTGTACCAAGCATGGGGTGCTTGCTTCAGCCTATACAAATCCAATTCGGCACACATGTGACTCACGGTCGAAGGTCTTGAAACCCTCTAGCTACTTAGTGTACACCTCCTCCTCAGTCTTCCCATTGAGGAATGTTGTCTTCACAACCATCTAATGGATCTTCAAACCCATCTAAGCTGATAGTGCCAACATCGTTCTGATAGATGAGTACCTTGCTACAGGAGAAAAGGTATCGTCGTAGTCGATCCCCTTGACCTGTGAGAAACCATGGGCAACAAATCTTGCCTTATGTTTCTCAACGCTGCCATCAGCTGCCTGCTTTACCTTGTAAATCCATCTGGAACTC
>APFE031533587.1:0-27799 GCA_000404065.3 Pinus taeda | reverse complement strand
GCAAGCCTATAGGGGTCTCCCAATATATACGCGATGGTACGTGGGAGCACAATCCGTACTGGCACCTATCGTTTCACCATGGAGGAATCACCCAACCACTCGACGGTAAGCTACCAGGTTTAAAGATGCCGGAACACGTCTCTAACCTAGACCTCTAGAATATTTGCGTTATGTTCCAATGCGTTGTTAGGTTCATTCAGTTTATTTTACAGTTTATCTTAAATTATGTTTCGGTTTTTTGGTCCTACCGTATGTGATCTCTCGAAACTTCCTAAATGCAAACAATATGCCAAAATATATCATTTCATTCAATGAACTCTATCTACAGGAGAGTTGAGGTCTTTACACAAACAAAATGATCAACAAAGATCCTAATGCAGCTAATAACAAGAAATGATTTTTTTTTTTTTTTTCTTTTTAAAAG
Organism: Pinus taeda; assembly: GCA_000404065.3. Taxonomy (NCBI): domain Eukaryota; kingdom Viridiplantae; phylum Streptophyta; class Pinopsida; order Pinales; family Pinaceae; genus Pinus; species Pinus taeda. Next base: position 27,375 of record APFE031533587.1, on the reverse strand, counting down.
CAACAAATAACAATAAATGCTAATGAATATAATGCAAAAAGATCTTTTGTTTTTCTTTCTTTTAAGATAGCATAATGCACTTAACAAACTTCAAAAGATATTCACAAGTGTAAACAAACACAATTCACTCAATGGAAATAGAACCAATTCTGAAACATCAAGATGATCTGTCAAAGCAAGGAAAAACACAAAGACTTTCAATGAACCATGTGATCTAAGTTCAGATGAAGTCAAGCAAAATCAAAATAAGCTAGAAGTGAATCACTCGGAGCATAGAATACCAAACTTTCACAACCACTAGATGAGTGCAGAAAACAACCAAAAAGCTGACTGGATTACCAAACCAAAACTTCCCACAGAAGGCTCGACATGCAAAGCCACTAGGTGTTCTAGGGCTAGGATACAAAATCGATAGAAATAAGCAAACAACTAAAGGATAAAAATAATAACCAGTCACACAAAGGTCTGACACACTTCCAGAAGCTGCAAAAGATATGGCAAGATACAAATCCAAGCTCAGAAGGCTGGCAAACAAGTGATCTGAAAATGTTAACAGGTCTGGCGCGACTGTTAGGCTGCAACTCGCGCTATAAATGGATTGGCGGGTTTGTCAGTTAGAAACATGCGCCAACTGGCACGGCTGTCAGAGGAAAAGCCGCACTAATAAAGTTTGCCAAGTCAAAAAGAAAAACAGGCGGTCCAAAGCTTGGTTTACAGTCTCTAGGAAGGCCAGGAAGCAAGAAACAACGAGAAATTCAATCCAGAAAGTTATCCAAGAAAGCAAACAAGAGAAAACCAAAGAGGCAAGACAAACTCCAAGTTGTTCAGTCCGTAAACCAAACCGGAGATTGACTGAAGTGTCTTTGATCTACTTCACTAATGCAAAGCAATAGTGTTTCGAAGGCTATCTGGCCGTACTTCAGGCTCCGTCCAAAGTTTACAAATCAAACAACAAGCTAAATTCCCCAGTGGAGTCGCCAAATTATTGAACAGGTAAATCCCCTCTGTGGACAGAGGTGATCCCACTAGCCCAAATGGGGTCTAGCAACAATCACACAATGCTAACACGCAGGTTCCTAATTGCAAATCAAAGATCGATGATGAGGGCCTACCTGGATTCCAACGCTAGTACTTGTAGAAGAGTCGTCGCTCCCGTTCCTTTGCTCCAGTTGGTCACAATCCCCACGATCCTCGTGAACGGACATCTGCACATGCAAAGAATGACACAAATACAAGCATAAATTCCAATAGATGCAACTATATATCAGTCAGAAAGGATATAACTCAATCATCATTATAAAGACAATAAGAGTGGAACCATAATGATAGTCGTCTATTAATGAATAATAGGCAGAGAAAGATACAACCAAGGTTCTGACGTTGAACCTATTCTTTGGCTGGACGAGTAGCTATGTATGCCCTGCAATAGACCTTCTCTCTCTCAGGATTCTGGTAGCATAACCTCCCTATGCTTCAAAATTCTTACTATCACTCTAGCATTACTCCAGCACTCACAAAAACTAGCTTGTCTAATGCACGAGGATAGACTTTTATAGATGGAGAAGGGAGGAAGATTCAATGTACCAGGACACCCATTGTGGATTGGCATTATCTCCGAAAAGCTACAGGTGTCAAGGATAGATGATGACTCTCGACCTCTATCATATGGATTTTTCCCTCAAAAGACTTGACTATCTGAAAGGAAAAAACATATGGGTGCACTTTTTCCAAAAATCATTACTAAATTTAGTTGGCGCTAGTGTTTCTCTAGGACAGAGCGCTAATGGGCGTGCCCCCTTTTGAGGATCTCAGTGATTGGCGCGGATAAGACACTGTGTACCTGCGCCAATGGGAAAAGGGCACTTTTTAGGGATAATTTGCAGAAGGTTTCTTCAGGGAACATGAAGTACATACTCAGGGGAACATAATGTAAGTGTTTTTAGGCTATGTCACTGCTCACAGGTCCCGAAATGTATCCTCCAATGTACGAAAACAGGGGTAACAGGGACGGTGACCAATGGTGACAAATTACTGTGTAACAGACCTTGCTGCCACCAAAAACGTTGTTTTCCTTTGTCATGCAATCCTTAGTGTTGGAATTTTCATTTGTAGACGTTGATATTATTTGTTTTTAAATGCTTCAGTTTATGATTTCTTAGTTGCATATTTATTTCACGTATTCCATTTCGAATAAACTTTTGTTCATTTCCTTTTGTTGTTACTTAGGTCAGATTAGAGTGAAGTAACTAGGTCATAGGTTTTCTAAGTGTTTGTTTGTTCAGTTTGAAAAATAACTTGCAGAGCACCTATCATACTTCTCCATCTATCCATACTCCATCCAACCTACCTACTTCATCCCCCATTTCAGATCCTTGCCTTACCTTTGCCACATTCGCTCACGTTGACCTACTTTTCATATTATTGTGTAGCATTACCTTATCTCTCCTTGAAAAAATCCAACCGTCCTTATCACTCCTCAGCTCCATCCACCAAAACCTGGACCTTCTCACACCATTATCGCAGCTCCATACCCACTCCTTCATATTTCTCCCTCCATCCATCCTCCAAAATCCCATTTCTGAACATCCTGTAGAAAATTACAGTCATCCTGTAGAAATTCCAGAACATCCTATAAAACCCCTACAGACTTCCTGTAGAAGCTCACGAAAGTGGTTTCTTGATAGCTTCACTCTGTGAAACTCTCTGGAAGGGTGCTAGGGACCCCTTAGGCCCTCTTCGAACCTTCCCAACCTCCTACGAGCATTTCCTCTCGCCAATCCACCTCTGTACAATCAAAAACAGTGAAAGCACATGCATGATAATTCTGACAACTCATTCAAAAATACAAAAGGATGTTTTCTTCAAATAGAAGTAGCTTAGACACATGTACTTTACCTTCTTAGAAGTAATTGCATCTCTTTGAGTAGCTTGCATCCTCTTTTTCGCATCAGTAGGGCTAGCGGGTAAAATTAGGGTTTGCTAGGGTTTGTGTTTTCTTCCAGCTTTTCAGTTTCCTTCCACAAGTATATTAGCTTCCTTCGAGTTAGCTTCCATTCATCAGTTAAAAAGCTTCTTCTCATAGCTCATAGAAGTTCACTTAAGCCCCTGGTGGACTTGTGCCAGCTGACCAAGTGACAGTTGCGGCAAGAGCTAGTACTTGTGCACACACCACCATTGCTGCTAAGTTTGTTATGAACTGCTAGGTTGATAAAATTAAAGAAGGGAGTCCCAGAAGTTGCAGCATTATTGCTGCAATACTGGGGCCCACCATCTTGAAAATTTTGTTTCTGGACAAATAGTGATAAGCCATGTGGTGCAACATTTTCTTCTCCTTGTTAGCCTTGTCCATGAACTTCTCAAGGTGGATATTCGCTCTTTCTGACCATGATTCTCAGTCGGCCTCTATTTCTTTCTCTAGTGAGGTTAGCTTGATTTTCCTTCTCTTTGCCAATTTCCAGTTTTCCCTTATGTTTTGCATCTCCATGATTGTTTGTTTGTCCTCCAATTTCTTGTTCTATTGCTCAAGGTAATTAATGATCCATTTAGCCCTCTCATGGTCAAGTGATAGGCTCTGGATCTCAACTTATTTTTCCTTGATGATCTCATCCTTGAGTCTTGATCTTTGGGAGCCAAAATCAATGTCCTCTTCCTCAATCAAAACGAAATCTTTGTCTTGGCCTTCAAAAGCCCCTTCATCATGCAATGATTGTTTTCCTTTGTCCTATACCTACTCTATTGAAGAAGAAGGCAAAGCCCCTTTCACCCCAGATGAAGATAGCATTTTCCTATTGTCTGGTGAAGAGAACAAGACCCCTTCCACCCCTGGTGGAGATAATTCTCGTTTTGGAGCTACAAATAGTCTCCTTGTGTCTTTCACATAGGTGACAAACATTGGCACACCTATAGGTTCAGTCTCATGAAAATTTGGCTCAATTGAAGGCCCTCCTTCCTCATTAAGCACTGATGGAGTCACTTGAGGGCTTTTGAATACCTCATGTGCAATGAAAGTATCCCATGAAATATTTAGTAAGCTTAGCTGATGTAAAACAAAAATTTTAATTAATGAGAAATGGTAAATGCTACGGAATTGTTGAGGAAGAGGTTTCCTTTGCACGTACTAAGCCATTTTCTCAATATTCTGGCATATAAAGTATGGAAGATTCATCATCCTCACTCTTTTTAAATTCATCAGCAATCTAACATGATATGTATAAAGACGGGAAAACATTACCTCACAGGTGAAATATTTGGTAATGAGTTTCATGAGTGGAGCATAAGTGTCTTGCAGGAATTTGAAAGGAAAGACCCCATTGATTTGCCTCTGGTAAGTAGCCTTGATGTAAGGCTCATAGTTCTCTCTGCCCACACGCTGCCCCTTATTCCACTGTTCGCCCACATTAGGGATGCCTGTTGCTGCTGCTATGGTTTCAGGTGTCAGGGTGAAAGAGACACCACCTAGGTTCACTTGGCCATTGTGAAGATTAAGAACAAATAACCTTAAAATCTCATGGTGATATCGCACCCTGTCCACCATTTCACAAAATTGGTAACATGATTGATGTTTAAAACATGCTACTACAAGAGGGCAAGCAAGTAACTTTGTAAGAGTGTCGAGCTCCTCCCGGATATGTTTTCCTCCTTTATGTGGTTTTCTTGGTGCATGAGCCTCTTGGGAAGAGTCAATGGAAATTTCATCATCCCTTTCATACGATGTGTCTATTTCCGTACTTGCAAATTTGGAGTGAACAATGATGAGTATGAAGAGATTTTTCTTTAAGGTATGAAGGTGAATAAGGTGACTGTTATTTTTCCTTTTGGTAAATGTGGGATTAACTAATAATATGACTGTGAATGAGGGTTTTGATGGTGGGGAAATGTAATGGGGGGAATAGGAAATGGGGTTAGGGTTTTGGGAATGTATAGGGTTTATGTCTAGGAATAATGTATAGGGTTTAGGGTTTGGTAATGGGAGTGAACGCCAATGAAGGGGGAAAAGGGAAGGGATTTAAGGAAATTTAGTGACAAGGGAAGAGAATGGGGTGTGGAATATAATCAAAAGGGAATTGACAACAAAAACAAAACCCTATGCAACTTTGGCAGGACAATTTCAGTGATAGCCAGGGTTTGCTTTTTAGACACATAAAGCACCAGCAAATATGGAAAAATCCCTTGCTAGACCAGACGAGGGGCTGTACTTACTTGCCAAGAGGTTATTTGTGCATTTCGAGGCAGATGAGGGTGATAAAAAAAATTTTGAAGCTCCCACAACAAATGCATAGCACTGCCTCCCAAGTATGTAGCACACTTTCTATGCGTAACGCACGACCAAGTTACAGTTCAGAAACTGTGCCAGATGCTTAGTGCCAGGCAGGGTCGTAGTGCTGGTGCCTAGATGCGTAGAGCCACCAAATTTTTTGTGATTTTTGCATGATTTTGCCTCTTTCTCCGACAAACTTGATTTTTGTTCTGCAAGAGTGAACTTGCACAATGAAATGACAAAGAGGACCATTTTCACTTTAAATATGAATGACTTTAATTTTTCATCCATCTCAAACCCACTTTTCTAATGTTAAAGTCACTTTGCTTTTAAAATCTCTGTTTTTCTTTTTGCAGTTTGACTCATTAATTGAACTTTGCTTGAAGAATTGATGCATTGATGTTTTTGTTTCTTGCAGAAGCTAGATTCTGCAAGGTGATGAAGCATAGTAGCTCTGAAATTATTACATATAGGAAAATTAAAATTACATGAAATTTTTATACATAGAAAATAAAACTCTGTTTTTCCTCAAAATAGGGTCTTGAGGAGGAACTTACTTATTGAGCATAATACCATTGAAATTTTGATCTTGAGAGCTTATTTGACCTCCTCATGTGCCTGCTGACACTTATTGAGCTTTTACATGACTATGGTGACAAACCCTAGACCTAATGAGACCTAAAACACTAAAAATGGCTTTCGCAAATGTAATGACAAAAAATGATTGTAAATGATCTGAACTTGTGAAAATAGGCCAGCAAGTAAAGACCATGAGGGAAATTTGACAATGAACAACTTCCATTAGTTAATGCATGGCCTAATGGAATGCAACTGATCGGATGGGACACCTAAAATGCATGCAAAAAGATAATTTGATCACTGATGGAGGGATGAAAATACTGACACTAAAAATCCTCATAGATGAACACAGGAAATCTTGGCTTCTCTGCAGCCCTCCTCCCTACACTCCAAGTTCCCATTTCCTTGCACTATTCCTTGTGGATGATTAGGCTATTACCAAGTGCAAAAACCAGCCTTCAAAATTGCGCAATCGCCAAGGATGAATCCTTGACTGCATGCATGGGGTTTCTCCATGAGAAAACACATGCAACTGATAGTACACTATCCTTGAAAATTAATCTCGACTGCGTCTTTCTCACAATAGACATGCATGAGTTTCTAATGGGGGAATCTTCAGCAAACTGGAGCAACACTAGTTGAGTGCATTAATGCATCAAGTGGCTATTAACTCATTATTAGTTCCTCAAACAGTTTGGAACTAATTTAAGTAGACTTAACTCAGTAAAATAAATTAACTAATTACAACTCAAATATAACTCAATCTTATCTCCTTAATTTAAGGGATAACTCTTGCATCACTTTAGAAAGACTTCTAACGTGAATTTCACCAACTAATTAATTTGAAATAGATTAAATAATTATTTCCAAGTAGCTATTAAGACTAAATTCGATTTTAATCCACAATTTAATTTAAGGACAAATTAAATTGGAATATTCTTGTTTCCATATTTCAACACTCCCTCTCAAAAAGAAAGGGATTAATTGCCACCCCGATCCTGTCTCTATGGAACTCAAATTTACACTTTGACAATGCCTTTGTCAAAATGTCCGCATCTTTCTCCTCTATTGAAATATACTGCAGCAACATGATCTAGGGAAAGTGGGAGACAATGCATTTGAGCTCATCATTCACCCATCCCTTGGCCCGCACGCAGTGTTCAATGTGGACTACCTTCGGTCATAATTTCCACCATTACTAGACACATCCGACACTGCAAAATAGCTCACACCGGTAGAGTTGAATCTAGATTGCATGGAACAAGTTGCAACTGATTAGATCATGGATACACAGATCAAGCACACTCTCTAGTAGAATATCCAACTGTATCAAGTTGTCAAAGTAGGCCAACTCCTTCACCAGGGCAATTCTCTCACCAAGGACCAAGTTCAGCAAAAGATTCCTCATCTCATGGAGGAACTCAAAAGAATGGCGTCCATTGCTTCCTAGGGGGGAGGAATGATCCAGGTGGATATTGGTGGCCACGAGACAATTTCACTTGCACCCCCACCATCTCTTCTATTCATTTTTCAGTTTCCTTAATTGTAGCACACTTTACTATTTTTAGCCGTTTTTCGGGTCCTAAACTTCTGGAGCCATTTTTAGGCCTTAAACGACGTTTTTTTGGAAATCTACCGATAGTGTTTTTTGCCCAAAATCCTATTTTTCGTTGTAGTCCTCAAAGAGATATTTCCAACAGGTTATCATGCACATCAAATGGAGATAATATGACCATGTCACGACCCCGCGAAGTTGGCTATGTAACTCACCCCAACAAGGCCCATAAACTCTTGGTGTTACATCTCCTCAAGTTAGGGTTTTGGTTGTTTAGGGTTTCCTCTTATCGTTCAATAATAAAAAAATGCTCTTGAGCCTCATTGTAAGGTAGTCCAAAGTCATGTAGCCACCACATCTCTTCTCAGAGATAAGCTACCATTGTCGTAGCTAGTTTATTTCCATTTATGTTTGTAAGCATATTTCAGAATTTTACATTAATGAAATGAAGTATTATTTCCACTGCATCTCTGTGTTTATGGTTATCTCTATAATTTTTTGCGTTCCTATTTTTATCCAGATCAACCACATGGCTATCAAAGAAATAACTACACTTATTTTGTAATTCATAGACACAAAATAGTGAGAACTGCATGACTATCCAGGATTTTACCATGCCTACTTTTCATAATTGTTTCAATATTTTCTCTCTAATTCTTGAATTGCATAGTATCTAATAATAATATTCCCCCACTCATGGTATTTTTCAAGTTAGTTTAGAGTAATTAGATTAGAATTAACCAGTAGTAATAGAGGCAAAGATTATTTTTCCATATGGATGGACTACATTAATTTCTAATTCATTTTCAATTATTGTATTGGGACTCGAAGTGGAGCTCTTATTTCTAGGTAGGATATTCCTCTTGCACCCTTGCTGATCTAGGGGACTTGTAAAATACTATGGAACCATTTTTTCCTCCCTTAGGATAAGAGAAAAATCATATAATTTAATTAGGGGAAGTGAGAATCATCATATATGTACATGATCTATTTTTTGCAAAGGAAAATATCATAGAGATTAATTCATTAGTGAAATTAAGAATCATGGTATATTCACATCTCTAAAATTTCGTCACAATTGTGATTGACATATTTGTCACCTTGCACATAGGGTCACTTCACACACAAAACTTATTTTGGGCCTTTCTTGCATGAGCATTCTCTCCCCCTTGTACTCTTTATGGCATATGGTAATAGAAAATATTGGTGGACCTTTAAGAGGGTTTTTATCATTACACACTCCAAATAAATGTGTTTGGTCCATCCTCCAAACTCAAATCCACATAGAATTCACTTTAACTTAACAAATTAATTTCCCCCATTATAGGGTCACAAAAGAAATTTCATGTTCTATTTTAGGATTTTGTGGTAGGAATCCAAATAATTATCCTTAGCCATTTTCCATAGAAAACATAGAATTTTTCCTTATGGGGAACTTGAAATCCTCCATAATCCAATATAAGAAAAGTTACTAGTAAGAAGAAACCTATGAAGGGTGAAAGTCCTAGGCCTATGATCTTTTGGACCTCCTTGAGTCTCCTAAAAATTAGTAGGGGTTCTAAATCCATCATCGATACCCAGAATATGATATTCTCTCACCTAACCTAAATAAAGGTAGTTGGTGGCCATACTTAGAGCATACACCCAAGGTGGTGGTTATGAGTAGTAACTGCATATGGAGGTTAATTTGAAAGGTTGTTAGAAGCATCATCGGTCACTTTAGAACATTCCCAAGTACCCCTAATTATAAACCTTCTTTCAACATTTTATAGTTTTCTTCCACTGGTTTCATCCCTACTATCAAAAAATTTTAGATGGCTTAGTTACTTTCTCAGTGGAAAGAAAATAATTATTTTAGGTACTCGAACATTCCAACACTTTTTCACCCGTTTTAAAAAGTCACTTCATTAAAACATTAGAGCATATTGAAATAAATATTTTTATTTTTACTTTTTTTATGCTTGATTAACTCATTCAAACCCATGTTCAAACCTCCCTTAGATTTGCTTCACATCACATGGAACCATTAGGGACTATACAACCTATTGTTGGTCTTGTTTCCTTTAAGTCATCCCACCTTTGGTGAGAGGTGTTTGTAGTCTTACAACTTCCCTTGCTCAATCTTCACCTTAATGATCACCACTTGATCCCCCCTTGTGAAGTTCAATGATCACAAGAACAATATTACATGTTATGATACCCTAGGGTACCTCTCATTTACAAAATTTCCAATCATATGTGATAGAAAACCCAACTCCAAATCTCTAATTTGTGGATTATTTTAACCTATAGACCTTACGAAGCTTACAAATGATCCAATTTCCAATGAGGTTGGCTAGCCTACTATGCCACCCAAATTATCTTCTACTCTTCTACAATTGAAAGGTAATTCCATATAGGACTCTACAAATGACGTGATATAAATTTATCTATGGTGTTCATCCAATAGTATCATGAGATACTCTATTCATTTGAGTATTTTTGAATGCACTCTCATTGGGTCCATGGCCTAATGGTATGTAGTGAGAAGACAATGGCCCAAAATACTGTGTAATCCTTGAAAACATTCTTCCCCATATTTTTTCAATTAACAACATACCATGACGCAAGACTGGAATTATTTTCTGAGTTTATAAAATCACTCTCAATGCATATCATAGACCATATCCATTAATGATGCGAACATTATAACATTTTCAAAGTGGAAATTCCACATGAACTTCTATTATACTTTTTCCTCTAGTCCCTTTTCCTACTAATAGAAAAAGATGTTGCAACCACTATGTTGGAGAATGACGAGCAAGCTATCACCAAGGCTTGACATTTTGAAATAATATATTAAAAATTAAGAATAGCTTTATATGGTTATTAGCAACACTTCTCTCACACAACGTTTCAACCAAGAAAATTCTAGGGAATTGAATAATGTTTATGGAGTCATTGGGTCCATGTCATACTTAAAACATTGGGAACACATTGGGAATGATGTTCCCTTTAGAAATTATTCAATACAATGCAAACCAAGCCCCTATTGGTGGTGATATTTAGGGAAAACCATGTGGTTCGTCCCCCACATTTCCAAACATGGGTAGTGTAGCACCTGTACCTCCATTATAATAGGAGGCTATTATCAAAACCCTCTGACTACATCTAGTATCCCTTCCAGGTAAGGCATAGCTACCATACCGCATGCAATTCTAATGGTATTTCCACATGCCAAACTACATAATGAACCCAACCATAAGGAAACCCTTAGTGCCTTTTCCGTGGCCCACCTCAACCTAATCCCGCCAACTAGATTTCTTACCAAAATGTGAGCATCGAATTTGTTCAACCTTCCTGTCCACAACAAGAACACATGCCTTTGAGTAGTTCAATAAAATAAACCCCCTTTCTAGCAGTACAACAAGGAGAAGAAAGGAAATAATAACAAAAGATAGAGTTTTTAGGGTAGATGATATCCCCAAAATTGAAATGAATCATCCAATCAAGTCACTAATTACCCACAACAACATGGAAAGTACAATGGTCTTTAGACTAACATTCCCTAAGAAAATGTGGGTGGTATGGTCATTACACACATTACGTTAACCATATATAAGCCCCATGTTAACCTAAAACCCTTTATTAATCCCTATATATTGTATGATTACATTTCTATTGTTATATTGTTATGTAGGCCAAAACCTCTCATGACCACATTTTATTATACTTGTACCATTTGTCTACTATTTATAGATACTAGGAGACCTACACTTAGAATCATCAAACTTTTTCTTGTGATTTATATTCATTGAAAAATAAGGTTTTCCCTCTGAAGAGGATTGTAATTGTCCTTTTCTTATCATTTTTAAGTTGTGAGGTTCAGAACATATGGTATTAGATCTCATCATCTTAGGGTTTTGTTCCTTCAAATAGGTTTTTGTGGCATTTTCACTTTCGATTTTTTTGGGAGGTTTGAAATGGTGAAACTTTGAGAATATCAAAGAGAAATATTAGGTATAATCTTGTTGATATTTCATATCTTGGTTCACTATATTTTTTGGAGATATGTTCCAAGGAATTTAGTGTTCTTGAATGCTCCTAAAATCAATATCAAATAGATTAGTTCAAAATTCTTTCTATAATTATTTTTAATGATTATTTAGACCATGAAGACTGCACCAAATCAAGGAAAAATCATGATGCACATCTAGTTCCAATTCGAGGTCTTGGTTCCATATAATTTAGGATACATGCTATAAGGCTTTTTGTTTTCCTAAATGCTATTGAAATCAATTTCAAATAACTTAGTTTTGAATTTTCATAATAAACATTTTTCTAGGCAGTTATAGAGTGTTGAACTTAGACCTCATTAAGGAGAAATTTTGTAGAATACCTTATTCAAATTTTAGAATTTGTGTCACTATTCTTAGGAATTATACCTTGTGGAAGTTAGTGTTTGTGAGAAATCGAGAAATAAATTTTAAACAAGTCAACTTGATATTTTTTTTCTATATATTCTTTTTAGGGACTTTTTAGATTGTGAAATATCAATGGATTTCATGAAACATATAGAAGTCCCCAAGTAACAATTTCAAAATTATATTAAATAACTGGACATTTGTCACACTATAATAGCTCTTCTCATGGGAAGATTCCAAAAACTATCAAATTTTGGGAAAGTTACGATAACTTTCACTTGACACATCAAATATTCTTCGCACCTGTGGAATTGCAAAAGATACATATCAGACTATTATAGACCAAAGTTTTGCATATAAACGGACACAAATCTTAGAGATATATCAAAAAAAAAAATCCATTTATGTATTCTCCAAATTATCGTACATAAGTTATAAGTAACCTAATTCTTGATTAGAATATCGTGTACTTTTGTGACTAAAAGTTGTGATAAATATGAGTACTATTATTATTTTCTAGCACGCCTTCAAAGAAAGTTACTACACAAATTAAATCTATTGAAGTCTCGTTGTTGACTCCTAAAGAAAATGAAGACTTAGAATTTAGCTTATCTAAATTAGAGAAGAATGTTAATGAAGCAAATGGTACTATATTGAAAAGGTGGATTTATTAGGTTCTCAAGAAAAAATTAAAACAGAAATGGAAGAAAAGATGAATGAAAATAGTGAAGGAAGAGAAAGGAATATGAATGAAAATAGGAAGAAAAGAAAAAATCCATCAAGGGAGAAATAAAAGAATTATAAAGCATTCTATTAAAAATATCCCTAAATGGGATGTAGAGATACAAGGAAATCATGAACATAAGAAGTGTGGTGTTGGGAATCAATATCTAATTGGGAGTATGTTATCACAGCTAGAGATCACAAATATTGAATCATGGAGCCATAATCGTGAATTTTCAATCTAAGATATACATCATCACAACTTCGAGTTAGCATTAAGGAAGTACTAAATTCCAAAGATCGCTATGAATAATTTTGTTGGTAATTATCATGTAAGATGTATATTTCACATGGAGAAATACTTTGATCCACACCAATTGGCATCCTTACAAAAGTTTAATATTGCATCATTGTTTTTAGTAAAATACCAACATGTATGGTATCAATGGCTTTGTGAAAGGAAAAAGCATTATGTTATATCTTGATCCATTTTTATAGAAGCATTGATAAGGCACTACAAGGATATTAAGATAAATATGTCTTTATTGATAAATTTTTGAAAATAAGGGTCCAATTACAAAGAACATTCAATAATTCCAAAATATCAGTGTCAAAATAAATAATATTTCGAAGGATAATTTGTTAGACCTATTTATTGGAAATTTAAAGGAAAGAATCCAACATGATATGTATCTCTTCAAAACTAAATATACATAGCATGCTTTCAATCTCGAAAAGAAATTTGAAAGTAAAAGTATGGAAACTCAAAAATTGGTCAGTAATAACTATAGAGAAAATCAAGCTTCCTATACTAAATTGACAAGGTTGAATCCTCAAAAAATGGATGAAACGGGAGAAAAGGAAATATGTTTCACCTATGACAAAAACTGTAGTAAGGGGCATAAATATAGTGAGAAGAAATCATTATGCATCGAATGTGAAGATGAAGAAGATCAAGAAGTGGAAACTTCCCAAAATCTAAGGCTAGAAGAGACCATTCCAAGAATCTCTTGTCATACATTGGATAACGTTAGTACTCAACAAACTCTCAAGATAGAAGAATATATAAAACGAAAAAAGGAAACAATTTTATTGGTTTAAGTAGTTCCTTTAGCTTCATTGATTACAAATTGGAAAAAAACTCTTAATTATACAGTGTATGCAACACCATAATTTAAAGTAATGATTGTGGATAAAAGTACCATAAATTGTTCAGGGATGTACATTAATATTAAGTTATATGTCAAGGAGTATTTTTTGGGTATACCCATGATTCAAATCCAAATGGGTGGGTTTTATTTTGTATTAGGGGTCAAATGGTTACAATCATTGAGGACAATTTCCCTTAATTTTCAAGACCTTTTCATTATATACATGTACATATACATATACATCTATACATACACATATACATATACATATATATACATATATTTCTTCTTTCAGAAGGAAAAGAAATTGAACTTTTAGGTGTCCAATGGAATCTCGGTAACTGCACAATCAGGTTCACTAGATGTTCAAACATCCATATCCACTTCTTTAGTGGATCTCAAAAAAGTTATCAACAATCATTCTAAGCTATTTTGAGATATTATTAAGGGTATTCCACCTACTTGATATCATTACCATGTTATTCATTTGCAACCTAGAAGTGTACCACCTAGCATTAGGCCTTATAAGCATAAATATGCATAGAAGAGTGAGATTGGGCATAATGTTCAAGAACTATTAGAGGAAAGTGTCATTCAACCTAGTTAGAATTATTTCTCTTCAAAAATGGTGATGGCTATAAAAAGGAATGAATCAAGGCATATGTGTCTAGATTACATAGAACATAATGGACTGATGATTAAAGATAAGTTTCATATTCCAATCATTCATGAATTATTAGATGAATTACATGGAGAAATTTTATTTACTAAGTTGGATCTTCATTCCATATATAATCAAATCAAAATGAGGAAACAAGACATTCCCCAAATATCCTTTCAGACACATGAATATAATTATGACTTTTTTTTAGGCCATTTGGACTTACAAATGTTCCTTTAATAGTTCAAATCTTGATGAATTCTATTTTCAAACCCTTCCTTATAAAATTTGTGTTAGTATTTTTGATGAAATACTAATCTACAAGGAATCTCGGGAAGAATATGTACAAAATGTTGATAAGTTCTGAACATTATTGGAAGAAAAGTAATTATATCGCAAACCTATCAAGTGTTCCTTTGGTGTTCAAGAAGTTAAATTTTTGGGTCATATTGTATCACATGAGGGTTTCAAGGTGGATACTGGGAAAATCAAAACTATGAGGGAATGACCAATTCCAAATACCTTGAAGAATCTTAGAGGATTCTTAGGATTGATAGGATATTACCATAAGTTTGTCAAGCATTTTGGTTAAATAGAAGCACATATAACAATATTATTGAATAAGGAAGCATTTTCTTGGACTAAAGATGAAACTGAAGCCTTTTAAGAAGTCAAATAGCCTATGTGTGCAATTGTTGTCTTTGATACAAATGACTTCACAAAAACCTTCATTGTGGAGTGGGATGCCTCATGCCATGGCACTGGTGTAGTTTTCATGCAAGAAGGAAGGTCCGCTGCCTTTTAAAATTGCAAAATTAAATGAAACAGTTTACTCAAACCCATCTACTGAAAATAAATTTTGGTCGTACTAAATGCAATTAATACATTGTGTCCATACCTTATGGGAAAACACTTAAAAATAATAATAAGATCATTATCATCTGAAGCACTTATTGGAGAAAAGAATATCTATATAATATACAAAAAATGGGTTATAAATATGTTGGGTTATGACTTCAAAGTTATCTACAAAGATATAAAAACAAATATTGTGTTGGATGCACTCGTAAGGAAAGATGAAGACACAAAAGGTTTGCTATGTGTTATTTTCATTCCATGATCTAACTGGGTGGAAGAAGTATGGATAGAATGGGAGAAAGATTAAATGATATACAAGATAATTTAGATACAGTAGGACATCAATGCAATACAAAAATATATGTGGAAAAATTATTTGTTATGTTATCAAGATTGCTTAAAGTTATATAAGAATTCTCAACTCAGACATAAGGTCCTTTTAGAATTACACACATGTCTTGTAGGAGGAAATTTGGGGCTCTTGAATACATACCATAGTATCAAGAAAATATATATATCGATATATATATATGTATATATGTATGCATATATGTATATATGTATGTATGTATATGTATATTAAATGTGCAAGAGTTTGTGGCAAAATTTGTAGTTTCCCAACAAAATCATGGTGAGACACTGAAGATCTCGTGGCTCTTTCAACCATTATTCATACAAACCAAACATTGGGAAGAAGTTTTAATAGATTTTATTATATTTTTACCCAAATACAAAGGAAAGAGTGTCGTTATGGTAGTGGTAGATAGAGTGACAAAATATGCCCACTTTTTATCTCTTTATCATGATCTTAAAACAAGTATAACGGAAAAATTATTCATGGAAATATCCAAAAAACATAGAATATCAAGAATTATTGTAAGTGATGAAGATTCAATTATGACTGGAAATTTTTGGACTTAATTATTTTCTTTGTTTCGTACACGTGAATTGGATCACAAGTCATCTTACTATCCTCAATTTGATGAGAAAACTAAAATTTGGAATAAATGCTTAGAAGCTTATCTACATTTCCTTGCACTTATGATGTTGTTGCCAAAAACACCCTCTAAAATTTGGTCTGCACTTGAATTTTTGGGCCTACTGTGGATCTTGCAATAGTTTTCTCCATGGTAATTTTATGATCTATCAATGCTTTGTTAAGTATTCTAGTATTCTTCTTAGTTTGTAAGTGTCAAATTCACCTACCCACACATGCTCAGTGTGCAACAAGTTCATGAGTGCACTCTTTTATGTAACCTTGAACATGCATATCATAAGTCCATCAAGATCATTCATGTGCAATTCTCAACCGATGTCGATAGTCAGTGTGCACTTTCATTGACAATCACTCACTTTTGGTTGTGATTGTTCTTCTAGTCTATGAGTTTTTCCAACTGTCGATTTTGTGCACCTTTGTATTCGTGAGTGTCACTTTAATGATTATGACTGTGGATTTTGCTTGTTTTCATTTTTATAAGTGTATTTTTCATGTTATCTTCACTTTGGCATGTGTTGTTTTCAATGTCATTCGCATTTTGCAAGTGTAATTTTCAATTTTCTCTTACTATCGCAAGTGTCTTCTTTTGGGCATGGGAAGTTCATGCATCGCATAAGCTGAGTTATGATTTTTCTCAAAGGATAAATTTAGTGTTAATGTAGTTATTTATTTTATGGAAATGTATCACACACATTCTTAAGGTTTTATGCACTTTTGCACAAGTGTCGTCATTGTTGTCACAAATTGTACCTTAAGTGTCGCACTTGGAGGAAGCTCTGTTATTGCCACATTGATGGGATCATGTTGTTATTTTCTTCAAAGTGATAAATGTTGCATCATCAAGTGATTTGCGTGTGTGATCATGTTCAATTCTTGTTCGGTTTCACTTTGATCTCAGTAATCACACACTTAGCCAAATCTGAAAAAATTCCATGCCCAAGCAACTTGACCTCATTCAACCTTCTTGAATTACGCACTACATAGTCTCAACCGTTAATATTAGAAATTTCCTCTTAGAAATTCCTAATGCACATATCCTTCCTCCCATAAATACACACTCAGTAGTCTCAGTGCTCATCCCTGACCATTGAGCTCCAAAACTGCACAACCCTGCCTTCGAGTCACATTCCTTTTTCGCATTATGTAGTCTCAAGCATCAAGCTCCAAACTTCACCACTTTAACTCTACAAATGTGCAAGCCCTATGCCTCTATCCCTCCAAAACTGCATAGTGAGCGACCTCAAGCCTTCCTTCTTTAACCCCTCAACTTCATAGTTACCTTTACCTAGCCTACCTAAACTATGCATTGCACAACCTTAAGGCTCATTCCTAACCCTTCAACTCCTGAGCTACATAAATGCGTAATCCTTGAGCTGGTCTCCTAGCCTAGAACTTAGTTCTAACTCAGTCAGTGGTTTTCATGAAGCATGTCATAATGGGTTTATCGAACTGATGTTTTCTTGTCATGAGTGGATTTTAGTTACAGGTATTATACCATGTTATGATATGATGATCAAGAAGGAGGCCCTATGAGAAGACACCTTTGTAGTTTCAAATACAGGTTGATCAACAATGAAAAGACAAAGGGACACTAAATTTCAACAGTAGTTGAGATCAAGATGATATTGAAGACTCCCTGTCTTCAAGTCTTCTGGACGAGGAAGAGGAAGAACATATACCATATTTCAAGGAGACACAAAGATAGAAACAACAATAATTTCTTGAAATTTCCATATCATCATGTATTCCATGTCATCAATGTCATGTCATGTTTTGTCAAGCTTTCATGTCATCATTTGCCACATTAATTTTGGATTATGTAATTTCAATGTACGATAAACGTAATGTAAAGTGGAATTCCGAGAGTCATATATAGAATGAGAAATGTCATGGAGTCAAAAGGTCATATAGAAGTCAAACAGTCGTGAGGGTGATCCGAGAGTCACAAGGGAGGTGAAGGGTCACCCCATTTATTATATATGCAACCTCGTAGCTCATGCAATGTGATTTTCACATTGCTGCTCCCTACCAAGCATTAGAGAGGAAGATATTTCTTCTTGAGGAGCATGTTTTGTCTACCACTCCACTATTGGATCTAGTGTTGTTCATTGTATTGATGTGTTTTGGAAATTTGGCTTAATACTTGAAGCTCATTGAGCCAATGCAATTTCCTGTGTATGTTGTAAATGTTCTAAGACTACTCTTTGAATGTTTGCAATATATGTTGTTTTCATATGTACTAAATAAATTAAACTATTCAAGTGGCTTTGGTCCTTATCTTGTTAAAGGTGTGTTTTATGTGTTTTAACAATTGTTCCTTCTTTGTGAATTATTTTTCTAGTTAATAAATGTTCATTCATATATATGCTCATATGTCTTTATTAGATCAATACTATTACTTCTCTTTTAAAGGATCACTTTTATTTCCCCTATGATAGAAGAACCTTCATACTTTCTACAACTAATCATTCCACAAGTCATACTAACTTGTTCATCCAAAAGAACATATACATTACTCTCTTGTGTTGACCATCATAGCCAAGAAAACATCTCTAGGAACATATGGAAATTGAGCCTTATTTCCAGAAGAGCTACCACTTCAAATGGGTGAGATGTGATTGATAATTTTCATTGGGGAGAACCCCTTGGTTAAAATATTTCCAGCACCATCAACAACCTAATAAACAAAGAAAATCGGTCAAATGGTTTCCCTCAGTAGAATGGTGGTAGAAGACATCCCACCATACCTCATAAACAATGTCACCATTTATGGAAATTTATAGATATCATCCTCCATTCATAACATCACCATTGAAAGGTACCACTACAATAAAAAATTACATTGGTGAGGGTGAAAAGATGTCACCATAAGCTCATTGGTGATGGTCAAAAGAGCTTTCATCACCAAAAATTGAACGTCACCATAACTGATGTCACCAAAAGTATAGAGGTGTTGGTGACATTCAGGGTCTACCAACAATAATGATTTATAGTGATGGAGAGTCATTGTCACCATTTCATATAGGCAATAGTAATGGACCTTAGCCTTCATCACCAAAAAACTGAATGTCACTAAAGTTGGCATCGCCAAAAGTATAAGTGTTTTCATGACTTTCAAAGTCCATCACAAAGATTATTATAATGGTGGATAGTGACCATCACCATTTCATATGAAAGACAACGATTTACTGTGAGGTACCTTTCATGGGCCTCACTATTGATGCATATATATGACGAAATTCGTTGACTGTAACTATTTCATATTTTGGTGAGGGTCAAAAAATGTCACCATAAACTCATTAGTCATGGTTAAAATAGTCTTTTTCACTCAAAATTAAACATCACAAAAGGCCACATTTCCAAAAGTATAGGTGTTTTGGTGACGCTCAAGTTCCATCACGAATAATGATTATAATGAGAGATAGTGATCGTCATCATTTCATATCAACAATAGAAATTTATGGTGATGGACCTTTCATCGTCATCACTATTGATGCATATATACAGTGGCGTTCATTGAATATCACCCTTTAATATTTTGGTAACGGCTAAAAAATGTCATCAATAGCTCATTAGCGATGGTCAAAAGAGCCTTTGTCACCAAAAAATTAATCGTCACCATTCCATATGATTATTAGGTCACAATGGAATCAAACCACCGCCCTCCTCCTTGTAAAGCAGGTGCTCTTCCATTGAGCTATCCCCCTTTAAAGAATTAGACTTTAAAAACTTACACTTTGAAACTTTATAAATTGTAAATACTACAACCTTCAATAAGTTATAAGACTTTGTAATGTCTAAGAAAATAATTTACTAAACAAGAAAAATAGCATCAAATATCTAATGGTTATGGAAGTTATGAAAAGTGGGTGGAGGGAAGCATAGTTATGTATAAGATACTTAATATGTTCAGTTGAATACTCAATTAGAAGTGAAACTTTTAATACATTTATAGAAATAAATGACCTACAATTATCAGACCTAAAATATGGAATTACACCAAAGATTGATTTCTCACCTTGTGGATTACATAAATTTGTCGTAAAAACATGAAAATTTGTCTCTAAAACACTGATTTGCATGCCAAAAAGTAAACAACAATGAGTATATATGATGCAATTATGAATAATGAGCTACATCTTTGAATCGTACTAGCTATGGGGCCTAGAAAACTAATTGGGAGTGCTTCTTGTTATTAATTAATTCAAGATGTCAAAATAAAACGATCAATAACAATGATCCTAAAATGTAACCACTATACAGATGTTAAAAGTTTAAGCACAAGGTTTGGCCAATATATGTTATACCAACAAAATCTCGAAAGGGCATTAAAACACTTTCAAATCCATGCCAAGCATGAGTATCCAAATATGCAATTGCATGGATACAAGGAAAACATTGTCCAACTCTCAATGATAACTAGAAATTGTATCTATAGGTGACAAGGAACACCAATAGGAGGACTAAGAGGAATGTGGAAGGAAATAGTTCGTACATTATTTTTTGTAATATTTTGGGGTTTTACAAAGTTGTATAGGTGGAATGGTCGTGATTAGCACATCATAGGATTACTATTTACTTGTTAGACTATAGCCAAGGGGGGGTGGGATATTTTGCAGATAAGAGTCAAAGAATATAAATCTATCAAATGAATTTGGTGTCATTCTAGTTAAAATAGGCATCTTTATCATATTGACTAGAGTCTTATATAAGTAAGAAAAAAAATTACATCGATAATATTTCATGTTGACCTATAAAGCTCATACATATGACAAATAATTGAAGACATGTATGCTGATGAGTAAAGTTAGAAAAGACCTCAATATATTGCAGACTTCAGTCTAACTACAAATCATCCAAAACAATTCAGAGAACAATTAATCATTGATGAACAATGTATAAAAGAATAACATATGAGCGCGATATCAATTTATATAGTATGAGCATAATATCACTGAAGGAGACAGAATAGGTACATAGTATGTCCCAAAAAGAATTTTTTTACTTTGTAGTATATACAATGTTTCAATGCATGTTCGTGATGTTTAGGGAAGGAAAAAGAATCATGTGCCATGTTGCAAAATAAAAATATATTAGCTCCCTTAGAGAGTGGCACTTAGAAACCACATATGTCAACATGAGAGTTTAACAGAGGAGTGAAAATTATTGTATTCAACTCATGATCATATCTACATTATAAGCTTAACTCTTGCTCTAGCAGTGACCCCAAAATTCCAAGCCTCTCTCAAGGAAACCCAACCATAATTTAAAATATCTGCCAAATTCTATGTTTCACTACAAATCACTTATGTATCTCATCTTCCTACAACCTTGATTTCAAGTTTGGATTGTGTATTGGATCTTAGCAATGGGTTCATATGAAATCTTGATGGGGAAACTAAGATCTAAGAAGGAAGATCTGGGAATGATGGGGTGCTAATGAATCACAAAGATAGTATCATTTTTTCTTTCTCCATTAGCATATCAAACAACTTCTAATTTTGAGGCTCTAGTTCAGGGACTAACTTAAGTGTTTAATAAGGCAATGATACACCCAATATTGAAAGAGACTCTCCCCTCCAGTAATCGGGTTTCAGATAAATGGGGTATTAGAGATTAGAGTATTTAGGATCTCTTGAATGAAATTAGGTGTATTATTGCAAAGATTCTTGTAATAAGCTTCTCTTATTTAAGAAGATGGTTTAATAATATGAGTAACTAGATATCAAACTGAGGACATCATTTGCAACTAAAGCAAATTTAAGTGAGAATTTAGAACACCCTGTGTTGGAAGAAAATGAGAGAACGTGTGACATTTGGATGTATGGGAATACCAACACATCTATTCATGTTAAGTCAGGGCTCTCTCATTTAAGGTAAAAGGAATAATTTCCACCACCAACCATAATGAATTGTGTAGGCAGCACAACTATCATTTTTTGGGTGGAGGAAAAATATTACTGGCTACCTCTATATTTTCCTAGCTTATTTTTAAAAGAACAAAAAAAGACATTTAAAATATGCAATAACTGAGATATTTTGAAGCATAGTGCATATAGGATACCACTTTCAGGATTTTTTAGACTCTTTCTAGATGCAAAGGGGCTTTTAGTTCTACATGTCCATCAATGTTATCCCAATCAATTAAA
The DNA here is from genome assembly GCA_000404065.3 of Pinus taeda. Lineage (NCBI taxonomy): Eukaryota > Viridiplantae > Streptophyta > Pinopsida > Pinales > Pinaceae > Pinus > Pinus taeda. The sequence goes on along the minus strand of APFE031533587.1, from coordinate 5,042 downwards.
CAAGATAAACCTTTGAATAGAAATTTGGTGCTAACATATTAGTCAAGGTGATGGCAGATGAAGAAAGGGTCATTGTAAGGAATTTTTCCATTTCATCCAGGAATTATTGAAGCAAAGGAACCTACGTATCAGATCCTTGCATAGTTGGCAAAGGCTAAAGACAACGTTTTTTTTCACAACCCTTCCCAACAAGCCAAACCCACCTTATGGAGATGCACCCACCCTACCCCCTTGGGTTTTGACCTTGTGACATAGTTCAGGTGTCTAAGTGGACTTTTCCAATCCAATTAATCTACACCCTCAAGGACCGAGTGGTTCGTGTTCAAATGGTTAGAAAATTTTAGGAGGTTACCTTTGATAGGTAAACCATTGATAATACAAAATAAAGGTATTTCTTGAACCCTTTGCTAGGCACCAATGTGGTTATGTGTAGTTGTGATACAGATTTTCTGTTTTCCCCCGTAAAAATGAAAATGCTACAACATGCAATGAGTATTGAAGGTAAAGGGAAAGAAAGGTTTTTTAACGAAAAATCGGAGTGAGATGGCTAAGTTTCCTAAAACCCTCAGCGCCGCCGACAATAGGATCTTAGTCGAAGGGACAACGATTGCAGGGAAGCCCTGCATGATCCTGCGAGTTAGAACATTTGATCCACGGACCTGTCTTACCCCTACAACTGATCGATCTTTGGCGACAGAGCAAGTCTTCTCCAGTGCCCAGTTCCGCGCTGCTGCTACCCTCAAGGATCAACGCTGCCTTGGAATGGCTTCGGGCTTGGCCGATGGTCTCGCTGTTTTTGAACTTTCCAACAGTGCCTGGAGATAACCCTTCCCTTCTCGGCCCAGGATATTACTCTCAGGAGGGATCTGGGGAACTTTTTGCTCTGCATCCGATGTATTGCCGCCAAACTGCCGGATCTAAACCAGTATTGGGTCGCTGCGATCTCCCCTTCGAGGATTACGCCCTGGTTAGAATGTATTGCCTGCGCGGTTGGAAAATAGATCTGGCAGTCTGCTCCTCGCCCCCCTTTCAGAAAGCTGTGGGCCGATCTACCACTTTCTGGCAGGTCAGCTCAACGCCCATTAGGTTGTCTTCCTCGCTGAAGCCTACTGTATGCAAGGATCGGGGTCTGCATGTAGCAGATCTGCCCCATCGCGCACATGTATGGACCTTCCTCTGTAGCCACAGGCCAAATCTCATCGCTATAGGCAGAGCAGAAACCTAGCTTGATGGCAGTCATCAGGTAACTAAATCTTGCTTTCAGATTTTCATTAAAACACCATAGTCGAAATCCTTTCTAGTATGGGTACATGCAGAAAGTACTGTGATGCAGCTGAAGCAACATCTCTACATTTTGACTGGATACCCTAGACAGACCCAACACCTATTAAATGGCAGATGGTCCCTTCAAGACAACAGAACCATGGGAAGCTATGGGATCATCCCAAGACAAGCCATTGTTTTGAATCTCAAACTGAAGGGAGGATCCCCTCCACAGGGTCAGACAAGCAGCTCAGAAGGGGATAAGGGGAAAAGGACTGCATCCCAGCAACAACCCAAAGGAGGGATCTCATACAAAAACATCCTCGAGGGCAATAAATACTCAGGTTCCTCTCCAGATCAAGGCAGGTATACTCCTAGGCCATATATCGTAGATCAGTTAGGGCAAACCCCAGCCCTAAACTTTGACTCTATAGGGCTGGATGCTTTCGTAAATTCCTATGAAACGCAGGCCCTAATTTGTCGTTTTAACAGTTTCTAGCCGAAACCAATGGATCTATTCCATTGGATCTTCAACACTTGGACCATGGAATGTGACATACATTTATGCTCCAAGGGTTTCTTCATAGTCAGATTTGCATCTGCGGAAGTCAGAGAACAAATCATCAGTAATGGGCCCTGGTTCTAGGGAACAACGGGACTATTCATGACCCCATGGTTTCCAGATTTCGATCCAAACACCATGAATATATCCAAAGTGCCAGTCTGGTTCCATTTATTCAACCTTCCCCTTCATTTTTGGACTGGACAAGTCTTGGAAGGAATTGGGAACAGCATCGGGAAATATATCAAAACAGATCTGGAGAGAATTGATGAAAGGTTATACACCTTTGCTCGTATTTGTGTTGAAGTAGATCTCAGCAAATGATTTCCAGACAACATAAGCTTGATCTACAAACAACAAAAATGGCTGCAAGCACTAGAATACGAAAACACTGCTTTCAGATGTAGGTTCTGCAGGCAGACAAGACACTTACAAAGCACATGCCCAGAAGCGAAAAAATTAAACAACAAAAAGAAGCAGAAAGGGAAGCGAAGGAATGGATGGAAATTTCCCCCCCTGATTCAGATGATGAAGAATCAGAAGTAGAATAAGACGGCACTCTAGTAGAGAATGCAGAGGTATCCAAAGAAAAGGAGTCTAAGGAAGAAGCTACATCAGCAAACAAGGATACAAAGACTCACCATAATTAGGTAGAGAAGACAAACGAGGAACAAAACATGGGAGGGAACAAACGGCATCACCACTCAGATACTTCAGAGTCAGACAAGGAAACAGGTTCACGAATTACAGAAACATAGCTAGTCATTTCTTCGATGAAGCCAGCACAAGGAGAGTGGTGAAAGGTTGAAAAGAAAAAGGGGAGAAAAACTTGAAGCGTGAAGTTTTTCATTGCCGGAATTCAGTGGTTTTTCCCTTTTCTCTCTCTCTCTCCTCTCTTTCTCTTTTTTTCCTCTTATTTCTTAATGCACGTTAGCCTTCTAACGTTTCGCGGGGTACTATTGCACTCGTGCCCATATGGGCATCTTATGGAATGCTTCATTGCATCTGCTACTGTAACTTTTCATTAATTCTTTTAATAAAAGGTTACCGTTTTTTTCCTTGGAAAAAAAAATGAGTATTGAAGGTAAAGAGGAATATTATCCCTCGAGAAGCTTTCAATTATTGGTAACTAAAATATTGGCATACTTTGTGGCCATGATGAGCCGAAGGAAACACACCACAAACACCTTTGCAATGGGTAAGACTGCAAACTTTGGCATTTTAAAGATTGATTTTGAGTCATTCCCAATTTTTTTTAATAATTTTTTAAAGAAATCCTTAGAATATAGGAATATAATTGATATGTTTCCATATCAGCTTTGCCGATAACTATTTACTTCATGTCAATCTCCTTCAGTCCAATCCAAACACTCCTTTCCTAATTTCTACTAGAAGTTGAGACAGATCCACAACATAGTGTTAGATTCCAGTAGTGGTGATTCTAAACAATCATCAACCATGCCAGAATGAAAATAAAAACTATTTTCTCAACAAAAAACTACAGTAGAACCTGTAATCACCGAACTTATATGGAAGGATGTTCATTTATTTAAGGGAAAAAATAGTAAGGAAAAAATAGTGTAACTCATGCAGGACACAATTCAGTCCAATGTAATATAGTTCAACAATTATCAAACTCATGGAACGACTATTCCCTAAAATGAGTGTTAGAATTATAAGGGATATGCATATCTCAAAAAACCATTCCTTCAATAATCACAATTCTACCAATAAATTTTCAATCAAGTTGTTGATGCACAGAATTATATCCAAATGAGATTTTTTCACTATTCAGTGTTTAGAATTTTTACTCTGCTTCAGCCACCTATCAAATACATATAATGAGTTAACAAAAGAACACTATGTTTGATACAAATAGAGGCAAAATTTAGAATATTTTGCAAGCAACCAATCTAATATGATCTAGATTTTGATATAGTCCCTAAACATTTTTTATATATTTTGAGAAGATATTGTCAAAGACAGTGACAGGAAAACTTCGTGAGGGGCCCAACAATGTCTACTCACAATGAAATTAAGAGTTAAACTGAAAAATAAGCATGTGACACAATGTAGTATTATTCTACAAAGTTTATCATCATGGGCTACTCAAGAAGGCAAAGTCACAAGATTTCTTGTCTGAAGAGAAACCCGTTATTTATAGATTTTGTGTCATGCATGGAACTATGAAACAATGGCATAAGTACACACATAATTCCTACACTTTTATTTTCCTCTTCAAATACACAAATTATCAATTCCATAGGTTTAGAGAGTTAGAATATGTAGATCAAAGCTTTGCCTCTTCCAAGGGACAAGCAAACAAATTTCACCAAATGCTATAACATGAATACCAAAAGATAAGTAATAATACATAAAATGTGAAGAAGAGTATCTTACCCTTCAATCATCTTTTTTAGTGTCATAGATCTTCCAAATCATGTGAAAATTAGACATAGTATAAACAAAGTAAAAGTAAGGTACATAAAGAAAAACAACAAGGTCTATCAACAAAGAAAAGAAAATTCAAAATAGTCAAAACAAGAACACATATAGACATACATCCACACCTTGACACAATTTTCCACCAAATTAAACCCTTTCCTCTAAGAGGTACCTCTTGAGAGTCGGTTCATACTAAATCTTGTTGGGGCAACTAGGGTCAAGCAGGTATATATGTGAATGATGGGGTAATAATGAATCACAAAGGTAATATCGTTTTTTCTTTCTCCATTGGCATATAAAAAAAGCATAATTTGAGGCTCCAATTTAGGGACTAACATATGTACTAAATAAGGAAATTATATGCTCAATATTAAAAGAGACTTTATCCTCCAATAATCAAGTTTCAGATAAATGGCGTATCAAGGATAGGAGTATTCAGGATACCTAGGAAGAAATTAGGTGTTTTGTTGCAAAGATTCTCGTAATAATGTTTTATTATGTAACAAGATGGTTCAAAAAATGAGGAACCAGATAGATAATTAAGGAGATCATTTGGAACTAAAGAAAATTTAAGTGATAATTCAAACCCTTCCATGTTGGAAGAAATTAAGAGAACGTGAAACACGTGATGTATGGTAAAACTAGAACCTCTAGTCATGTTAAATGTACAATTTTGTCAAACTTATTAGCTCACCAAGACATTGTGGCATCATTTCCATGATACAACCACCATGAACAGACTGTATCATGTGATATGACTTAAGGCTATAAA
>APFE031533584.1:148160-165419 GCA_000404065.3 Pinus taeda | reverse complement strand
CAATCAAAAGGAAAGGAATCAATAATCGAAAGGGAAGGGAATTTTTGAGGAACTTTAAAATTTAAATGTGTGAAAATAGAATGCTAACCCATAACTTGACTAAATTGTATGCATTTCAGGATTCAGTACTATAACACCACATTTTAGGATTCTTATTACTCACCTTTTCTTCTTGCTCTTTTTTTTTTAAACCATGGTGAATTATTAGGTCCTTGGAGTTATCTGGGAGGTGTCTAGTGGCTGCCACCAAAATGGCTTAGTAAGAGAGAAGCTCCACAAGGGGCCAAAGATGTTTCCCCACTTTTTCTACTTTCTCTTTGTTTTTAAAACCATGGAGAATTATTAAGTCTTTGGAGTAATTTGGGAGGTATCTAGGGGTTGCCACCAAAATGACTTAGTAAGAAAGAAACTCCACAAGGGGCCAACGATGTCTCCCCACCTTTTCTTCTTGCTCTTTTTTTTAAAACCATGGTGAATTATTAAGTCCTTGGAGTAATTTGGGAGGTATCTAGGGGCTGCCACCAAAATGAATTAGTAAGATAGAAGCTCCAAAAGGGGCTAAAGATGTCTCCCCACCTTTTCTTCTTGCTCTTATTTTTTTAAACTATGGTGAATTGATAAGTCTTTGGATTAATCTAGGAGGTATCTAGGGGCTACCACCAAAATGACTTAGTAAGAGTGAATCTCCACAAGGGGCCAAATATGTTTCCCCACAATATTTGAAACTAGGTGGAGGGAATAATATCCCATTGTGCCAACCACTCGGTAACTCATCAAAGTAATTTAGGCAAGGACCAAGGTGCCAAAGATGCCCCCCCATGGGATTTGAAATTAGTTACAAGGAATAATATCTTTGAAACCAGGTTGAGGGAATAATATCTCATTGTGCCAACCACTCGGTAACTCATCAAAGTAATTTAGGCAAGGACCAAGGGGCCAAATATGCCCCCCCATGGGATTTGAAACTAGTTGCAGGGAATAATATTTTTGAAACTAAGTGGAGGGAATAATACCCCGTTGTGCCAACCACTCAGTAACTCATCAAAGTAATTTAGGCAAGGACCAAGGGGCCAAAGATGCCCCCCCATAGGATTTGAAACTAGTTGCAGGGAATAATATCCCATTGTGCAAAGTACCCAATAACTCATTAGAGTAATCTAGGCAAGGGCCAAAACCATAACTTAGTAAGAGAGAAGCTCCACAAGGGGCCAAAGATGTCTCCCCATGGGATTTGAAACTAGGTGGAGGGAATAATATCCCGTTATGCCAACCACTCAGTAACTCATCAAAGTGATTTAGGCAAGGACCAAGGGGCAAAGATGCCTCCCCATGGGATTTTAAACTAGTTGCAGAGAATAATATCCCATTGTGCCAACTACTCGATAACTCATTAGAGTAACATAGGTAAGGCCAAAACCACTACAACACCAAAAGTAGTTAGGGATTTCCATCAAAATGACTTAGTAAGTCTAGAGACTCCATGAGCCTTTTCATTATGGGATTTGAACCTAGGTGGAGAGGATAACATCCCATTGTGCTAACCACTTGATCATCTCAAAAGGATAATTCTAAATTAATAAGAGTGGAGATTCCATAAGCCTTTTCACAAGGGAATCTGAAACTAGGTGGAGTTAATAACATCCCATTGTGCTAAGTAGTTGTTCATCACACGAGCATAATTCTCACTCCTTAATAGTAACTAAATACTCTCAATTATAATAAGGCATTAAAACTTATCCCTTAAACAAGAGCTTAAGTCAAGAGTCATGTTTCACAAGACCCATCATCATTAGCTTACAACATGTTGCGTTATTAGAAGGCATAAATCCACCATCACTTCTCATAATGGCTATATCTTGCACCACTCTTGTTAACCAATTCTTGCATCATCGCCCACTCTACAATTGTGGGATTTTATAATAGCAAGTCATGAGAAAGGTCATTCAATATCATCTTGGAAATGTTCTCTATCACTCAATTCATGGAGTAAGGTTATTCATAATCATTCTTGGCAATGTCATCTATCACTCCATTCATGTAGGAAGGTCATTCATAATTATTCTTGGCAATGTCTTCTATCACTTAATTAATTTAATTGTTCTTTTGAAATAACCCAAATTGAAATCCTCCCTCTAATGTGTCTTTCAAAAATCCATATTATTCCAAAGACCATATTTAAATAAATTCTTAATACAAGACAAAATCATCCCTTCATCCGTCATTGCTATAAACAGCGCAGCCATATACTCTCCTATCCCGGCCCCTGAAGCAAAAAATCCACCTTCCCGTGACAAGCCTGTTATTATCAAGGAGGGCATTCCTTGGGCCTTTTTTGATGGAGCATCCCAGGATAACAAGGCTGGAGCTGGAATATGCATTCACTTAAACTCAGATCACTCCTTGAAAGCTTCTGTAGGACTAGGTCCTGGGTCTAACAATTATGCTGAACTGTCTGCTTTACGCCTCCTTCTTTGCTGGTTATTACAGAGAAACATCCCTACAGTTCAAATCTTCGGCGATTCTATGAATGTCATAAAATGGGTCAATGGAAATGCAATGTGTCAAAATCAGATTCTGAAGACTCTTTTAGAAGAAATTATGCATTTAAAGTCCTCCTTTAATGTTTTTTACATTTCTCATATTTACAGGGAAAAAAATGAAGAAGCAGATCAGCTTTCTAAAGCTGGTTTACAACAGGATATGGGCAGCTGGACAATCGAGGAACACAGTTAGGGGCAGCAAAGCATATCACATCAGCCCCCTTATGCTCCTCCTCAGTGAGCGAGGATCGCTCTCTTTCCTTTTTGCATATATTTTTTTCTCATGGGCATAATGTATATCTTTTACAGTCTTTCCTTTATATTTTTTGTGCTACAAACAGAACTTGAAAAACTCTATATTTATTTTCAGATTTTTTCAGTCTTATATAAAAGTTATGGACAGCCATGTTAAGGGGTTGTTTTCCTTCATTGAAGGAGACCCCAAGGTATGCATCGGATATAGAATGTACATAAGCCTCCGGGTGTGAGGAAGCTAGACAGCCAGTCAACACAGCACTGTGTTTTGATATTTTGGTTTTATATTGTCAAATAGACCATATCAGCACATGATGAGCCTCCAGCTATGCTCAAAGCTCCTTCAGAATGTAAACTTTTTATTTTGCTAATAAAAAGTTCTGCTTTTTTCTTCGGAAAAAAAATAAAAATAAATTCTTAATCATATGTGACGTTTTTCTATACTTTTGCCAAATTTATTTTGAATATTAGTTCTCTAACCTATCTTTCAAAAATCCATATTATTCCAAAAACCACATTTAAATAAATTCTTAATCATATGTGATGTTTTTCTATATTTCTTAGCCAATTTTATTTTCAATATTAGTTATAAAGGTAGACAATTATATATTTAAGAAAAAAAAACTCAATAAAAATACATAAATTAATTAATTTTAAATTTTAAATATTTTAATTTACGTTGAGTTAAGAATTTTATATATTCTATTAAAAAAATAAAAATAAGCAACTATTAAATTTATAATTTTAAAATTAAAAATATTAAATAACGACCGAACCAATGGACTTAAGATTTTTTCATGGAAAATGTTTTTATAAGTCGATGAATCAATGAAAGAAATGCAAAAATAATTTGGTTTTCCTCGCGATTTTATGAATTTACACCAGATCTTAATTTAATGGTTTCTTTTTATGAATGGCATATTTAATTTAATTGTTTTCTTTTATGAATTACACTATTCCAATTTAATTTAATTTAATTGTTTTCTTTATTCTAGATGAGTGATTTATGATTTACATTATTTACTTAATAAAATAATTAATTTATAATTATATTTTATAATAATAAGTGAATTAAATAGTTTTGGGCAATTTAATAAGTGATGTTTGTAAAAATGAGGTGTTTTATAAAGAAAAGGAGGTTCCAGATTTTAAATTTTTCTGATTCACATTGTAAAAGGGGTCTATGTAGGCAATTTGAGATTAACAGGGAGGTTATTGTGGTAGAGGTAAGACTAAGCCCAAGAGGCATATATAAGCACTTATAAGAGTTATAGTGGAGATTATAGTGATAGGATTAAAACTAACTTGGTTGCCAAGATTTCCTTTTAAAAAAAAATAAAATAAAAATCAATATTATATAATAATTGTTTTAGGTAATAGTTGAAAACACTTGGGAAAGGGGGGGGGGGGGGGTTGTTGAATCAGTGTTTCTTTTCAATTGTTATTTTTACCAGTTAAGATAACTTATAATTAGAATAAAAGAAGAGCAATGCTAGAATAATACTTTTATTAATCAGAAATAATGAGGACTCCAACCCTCATCTTTACAATAAATCAAGTACAATAATCACTAGGGCTCCAACACTAGATGAAGACACCAATCTCCAATCCACCAAGCTCCAAACTGTACTTTTCCAAGCACTGACTTGGACTTCATGAAGCTCTAACCTCTAGGGATCCAATCCTATCTTCCTAAGGCACTAACCTTGTCTCTATGAGGCTCCAACCCTCTTACTTGGACAAGCTCCAACCTAGTCTTCTTGAGGACTCCTATCCTCTTCGGCTCCAACCCTATGCTTCAGATCTTCAATATGGATTCAACCGATTCTTCAAGTCTCCCAATATATTATGCAGCAAACCCTGATAATATCTTCACCTTCAACAATGCCTTCACTTAATCTCCAAATCTCTTCTTCAACGACAACTTTATCTTCTCAGAAACTGTCACCACAACTCTTCATTTCACCCAAACAAAATTCTCCAAGGTCACCTCATGATGACTACAACAATGCATCATGATTTCCAATCAGCTTCAAGATGTGTGTTACATGTCAATTTGTCACCATGACACTTGATTAGTTTATGGGTCTTTTTACCTTCCGTGAACATGTTTGAACTAGCTCCTTGAGAAGTCAAACAACCCAAAATATCTTGAAGTAGATAAGAAATTTGGGGAAAATAGTTTTCACACCTTGTTAAGTTCCACCTGCGCTGATTTTTCTAGAGTTTCCCACACATTCGCTGGAATTAACTCTGAGAATAGTGCATAATTGTGCTTTGTTTGCCATTATAAACCCGCGCAGGTGAATTCAAGAAAGTAAAAATAAAAGTACATTCTAGAAACATAGTTGGTCAAATATTTCCCAACTAAAAGCTTCCAGGTGATGACTATTTGAACTATAACCCTCAGATGATGCATCTTAATCCCTTTTCTCATGGAAACCTAATCCCTCAATTTAGGAGTCTCATCCTCCTCTTTTTTATCTGAAACTTCTTCCTCTTGGCCTATAAAATGACTAGAGGATAGAGGGTTTGATGGGGTTAGAACTCAAAAAAGACAAACTTATGCTGCTAGTTTGAGATTGGAAAGCTTGTCATCTAAGGAGGAGATTGAAGGCATTTGGGAGGGACCTCACAACATCAAGGCGATGGTTGTAAGCCTCCTCTTAATCTTTGATTAATACAAATGAACACTTTCTCCCATTGATTTGTCTTATTGGAATAATGAATGGTTTATAATTATTTATAATGTTTATTAAGGAAAATTCAATTCCTAATTTCCTTGATCATTAGGTTAAGTTTTTTGGATTCTTATACGCATGTGCTTTTCATCCTTTTATGGTCAATGTTTGCAGGTCTTATCAAGCATTGAAGAGCTACATCAAATCACAACAAGGGATCTGCATCAAGCATTTAGTGAAATAGGTAAGAGGATCATCCATTAGCTTTAATTCTTATAATTCAAACAAGTTCAACTTAGTGAAAGGGTTAGTTCAATTGTCTTTCTTGTTTCTAGTTTCCATCAAGGGTCTAGGGAGATTGCTCTTGTCTGCAAGAGGGATTTGTCTAGTGTCTTTAGTAATGCCTCAAGGTGTCTTCAACAAGTTGCCCCAAGAAACGAAATCTTCTCTAAGATACGCTCCAAATCTTCAAGAATGTTTCACAAGTCAACAAATCTTCACAAGTCTTCACAAGATATGCACACTCTACTTCAATGGATCTTTAACAATACTAGAGATGCTCCAAACTTCTTAAGTCATCAATGCTCCTTCAACAAGACTTAACAAAGCCTTCAAAAAGGTATATAATGTTTTCAATCACTACTTTGAATATGATTCCTAAAACCAGGATTATAATTCTTTCCTCCAAACAGGTCCAAAGAATGTGATATTTCTAAATGCTACTACTGTAATATGAGCTTTTTCAAAGCAACAAGTCCGAGCCTTCTTTCAAGATGGCTGTCTTGAGTTAAATCCAAAGGATGTCTATCCAAGCCCTCCATAATTGAGAACCACAGTTCCTAGTCCGAGACACTACAATTCAGTCTCCTTCCTAGTCCTTCCACTGAGGTGACTATTACTATAGGACTGACCGAGCACTAAAGGTAGCCTCCAAAGCTTTTTCACTTCCTGTCACAAATCTGAGTTGTACAAGTGTGAATGTTCATAGGTTTGAGACTTTTCACATGTCTGAAAGCCCTAAGTCCGAGCTTCCACAATTGTCGGTGTTAATTCGAGTCTGTCAACTATCCACATGTAGAATTTCCCACTATAGATCACCTGATAATGCAATACACTAAAGCAAAATACTTGATCTACTTCTACAAACAAACTTGCAGAAGCTTAATTGATTTTGAGCAAGATCAAATAGAACACATATAACAGAGAATTAGAAATTGATCACACATGAACACAGAAGAATACTCTGGGGACAACCTCAGCTAAAAACCCCGATCTCTGTATTATCATACAAGTGGAAATATGTCCAGATTACACAAAGCTTTAGCTCTCAAGCTATCCAGCTCTCGATACAATCCCTCAATACAACTCACAGACTAAATAGACACAACATATGCCTTCCTCTAATCCTCCAAGTCTCCTATTTCCTTGCGTAGTTTCTCCTGGGGTCCAATGTTGTCACCTGTGTGAATTGGCCTCTCACACAACTCACTAAACTCAGAAGTAACTGCACAATCTCCAAGGAATGAATTCCTTCTGCATGCAAGAGATATCCTCAATGGAATATTCTTGCAACTGATAGTACACTATCCCATCATCTGATCTCAACTGGGTCTCTGACTGAACTGACATGCATGCGTTATTTATGAGAGAATATTCAGTTATCTGAAGTGCAACAGTTACATGTATGCATGCATTAATTAACTGAACTCACAATTAGTTCCACAAACTATTGGAACTAATCTAACTAGAATTAACTCAGTTAACTGAGCTAACTACTTACAACTCAAAGTAAAACTCATCCTAATCTCCTTAATCAAGGGATAACTTCCTCAATCAAAGGGGAAACTATTGCATGTCTTCACATAGACTTCATGTTTGATTTTCTACAACTAATTAACTCAAGATGAATTAATTAATTATTTTACAAACAGCTACTCAGATCAAATTCGAATTTTAATTCTCAATTTTAGTTTAGGGACTAACTAAAATTGGAATGTATCCTGAAATGCTATTTATAGCAGTGCCATTTTTAGCACTTCTATTTTTAGCCTTTCGTGTTGCTATTTTCAACATCACATTGGTCCGAGGTACTGTCCTTAAGGTAATTTGATGTGAAGTTTTCAACAAGCCACATAATGCTGCCAAAAAGTCTGAGCTATAACAGGTGTACACTTCAGGTCCGAGTTCTTTAGGTTAATTATTTACTTGGTCTGAGCTGCCACATTTGTATCTACCCAAGGTTTGAGCCTCCACACAAGTCTATCACATGTCACCAATCTGAGGCTTCTTCAAGGCTTTCATTGTACTGTAATTTGAGCCTTTTATATGCCTCCTATAGTCTAAGCTTGAAAGAATTTCCCAAATAGTGATATCTTAACTATCCTCAACCTCTATTCTGTTTTAAATATGTTGGCTCATTGGTTTGAGTCTTCTGTCTACAGGTGGAGCTCCTTATCCAAGCTGTAATGGTGACTTTAACAAATAATTTCCCAAGTGATTGTTCTTTGAGTTATTTTCAAGTTTCCTCAACAATCTGAGCTTCAAAAGGGTGAATTCTGAGCCTCCACAAGTTGTTGTCCAAGGCCAATATAATTTTTATTCTCCTCAACCTCCTGCCTTCTTCACTTTAGATCCATTTTTTTCTTTGACCAAATTCTTATACCTTGAACAAATTTCATTCTGTGATTTTCTAATTTTTGATTGACCAAGACACACCTTGAAACAAGTTGAAACACTTGTTTTTATACGAATTTGATGAGAGGAGTCATTGCCTTGTGGAGGGGCCAACTTGTAGGTTGAATAGTCGTGTCTCTTTGGTTAAAACTGACATAAATATGGGTTGTCAAGTCCCTTTTTTTAGTAGCCGACCTAAAGTGGATTCATTTTTATTTGATTTTATTGAACATGAACTATCAAGCCTTATAAGAGTCGATTTTCAATTTTAAATGTAAATGAACTGTGACCAATGTTTAGTGCAGATATATCATTTAACAAAACATTTATTGGTTTTGCCATGTGATCTAACATACATGCATTACATCTGTGTTCCATGTGAAATATGGATCATATAAGAACTATGGAAAAGACCTTGTCTGCCATGTGATTGATGTATTACACCATGCTATTGCATTACACATTATGTCTACCATGTATGGTCATAAGGAACCATGCTGCCTACATTATACATTGTGCCTACCATATATGGTCATAGGGAACATGTATGCCATGTTTGTCTGCCATTAATCAAAGTCATTTGTTAATAAGGAATTTTTTATATTATTTCAAAATATATTCATTGGTAAGGATTATGTTTATTTTAATAATGTTTGTTAGTGTATATTGTAAGATAATTTATCGTAGCATAAGGTAATTTATGGTAATGTGTTGACGGTGCTGGGCCCACCAACATATTAGGGGATATCCAGGGTAAGAAGTCCCAACTAGACCTCAGACCATTTGAAGTAGGAGTCCCAATAGTGGGTAGTAAAACTATGCCTTGACTACTATAGTGCGCAGAGGTAAGTGTGATATATTTGTTGGAAGTAAGTCTATGACCTTGTAGCGAGTCAAGTGATATGCATGGGGGTTCTAACACACATAGGGGAAAAGGAAGTGTATCCCTTAGAAGCCTGTAATATTACACAACTTGAAAGGAACACATGAGCTAAATGATATCACAAGATGGAAATCAGAATAGTCCACAATCCAAAGTAACAGGTTAAACCAACAACACGACTTCGACAAGATTCAAACAATCGTATACAAAGTAGTTCATACACAAATGCATAAGTTAAGCAACATACATTGCTAAAGTAACAAGAATAATTGAACTACAATAACAACATATGCATGAAGACGTGCTGGCTCTATTATATTATATAAAGTGAAAGTTACATCCATATATACACCATTGACAAAACTAGCCCCAATAGTGGAATGCTATAATCAACACCACTTGCTCCTCCAAAGAGATGTACTCACTTTACACTGTGGAGAAGCCAAGGCTCGTCATAATACTCTCCAAGCCTTCTTTAAGCAATGCCTAGCCAAAAACTTGGCTTCCAAAATCCTGTTCTATGAGTTATGAGGTTCTATATATAGAAAAGCGTTGGGTGACCTTTAACATTCCCCTTTGACTCTTGGACTACCCTCATGACTCCTTATATTACATAATGATTGTTCACATTCCAATAATGACACTTGGAATTTCACTTACAATACATTTACAATAATACAATTTCCACATATTCCCATGTAGGACAAAATAGGCTTGAGTCAGCTTCACAAGACAAGAAACATCACTTGGGGTCTTGAGGAAAGACCAACTTGGTAACCTCCTCGTGGTGATGTTTGGTGATGAATTGATACAAAGATTGGTATTACTCTATTGTGTCCTCGTACTATTTGACGACATATTTGTCGAAGCAGAATATTTGTTGGCTTAAGGGGTCTAGACCCAGGTTTAGAGTTAGGTTTGCCAACCAACAAATCCCTACACTACTGGCCCTTTCAGCAACAACCCATGTAACGCAGGCTGCAGCCTCACTCGAAGCAGAATGGGGGGGATGCAAGAACCAAGTTTCTGCATCCAGAGACTAGTGTGATGTTTTTTAGCGCCTCAGATTTGCCTTTGCACAGATCAATACATTTCTAAGGCTCATTGCTGCAACTCTGTCAAAATGGTCTTTAGACCTCCGTGAAGGTCTACAATTGATCTTTGCGTACCTTTAACAATCAATCTATCTACTCACGCGCATCAGAAAGCAGTTCTAAATTAGGATTCATGCAGATTTACTTAATTGATTTGTAAACATCAGAGAATGCATCTGAGTCTTCGCGAAAACACATAAACATACATTGTGTACATCATTAATACTTATTTAGTAGAATCGTACAACATTTAACAAATATTTCATAAGAAACATCTTTGATCGACAACATATAATATTAACAACAATAAACATAAATACACAATAATTCTTCGAAAACCGTCTTTATTGATCTTCAATTCAAGATTACAAACTCAAAACTACCCTGCGCACTCAGCTGTAGGGGTCTACACACTCAGTTGTAGACTCTACCTAGGCCTCCGCGCACTTAACTACAGAGCCTTTCTTCTCCTACCTGACCCATTTCTCTTCATTATCACTTCCCTCCTATCTGTCATTACATCCAATCTCATCAAAAAACAACATCATTTGCCTTAAACTCTCTAAGACATACCTATTTATAGCTTTCTTCATACAATCCCATGGTCTATGGACCATGGGTGGATCTCAAAACCGACTCAAATTTTACATAAACAAGGGGTTAAAACCACTTTGACTCCTAATCATCTATGTGCTCCGCATCCACAAATCACGAATAATTTACATTAATTACAAAAATGTGTCAACTCTTGGGTTATCTTAACCCAAAAACTGATCGAGGGGACCCCATCCCAACAGGTCCCCAATACAAATATCATGACTTGCCCTCGAGTCACTCCGTTGGCGCTGTGATCTTGCTACGAAGATCCCCCAACTCTATCTGGATCACTGCGACTTCAGTAGTGCTTTGAGTGGCTTCCAGCTTGACTTCCTTAATGAGATTTTTGTAGTTGGTCCTTCGACTGCCAGCCTCATCATCTATTGTGTCTGCTACAACCCTTTTAGCTTATCCTAGATATTGGTTGTGACTTGATAAGATTCTTCCAACCATGGCTGCAACCTGGCATTTAGCAAGGCCTCCTTTTTCTGTGCTTCCTCCATGTGTGTGAGGAGTTGCTTTCCTTCCTGCAGTTTAGCAAGGTGTTGCGTTGGTGCAATGGAGTGTGCAGTGGCCCTGAATTCATTGTATTTCCACTACAACTCCTTTACTTTTGTATTTAGTGTCTACAGGTTCGGGTCCTCCTATAGGTTGGTCACTAACTCCATTGCTTGCTTGTGCAATGTCATACAATCAGCGACTCTAGCATCTAGGGTAACCATTCCTTATTTTATCACAACTTTGCGCTACTCCCTAGACCTCAGGTATAGTCGTGGGCTACAACTTTAATTGCAGCTCTATGATCTTCATGTTGAGCTCAAACCGAACTCAACCAACCTCTGCTTTAGCTTCATGCACACTAGTGGCGATTTTTTTGATCTTTGCTTATAGATGTGCATCCTCTGGGATGTGAAGCTCAGGCACTGTCCTGCATGCCTCTATGAATACTAAATCTAGTCATGAACTCTGCGCCTGCAACGTATCCTTTTCCTTCAAAGCCTCTGTCTTTTCAGTGAACATCTGTTCAGTTTTCACTCTGTATTCACTAATGAGGTTGAGGGCGTGTTGCTCTCCAGATCTCAATTCATCTACCACTCTTGCATGTAGCGCGTGGAGGGTCTCGTTGGAGAGCGCCACTATATTCAGCCCGATTTTCTTGATTGTGCTCAGGATAATGTGATCATCAGCTGACTTCACGCGAAGGGACCCATCTGGTAATGTAATAGTTCTAAGGTCTAGGATCCTTACCAACTTTGTTTTCTTGGCTTGTCCCAGGTGCCAAGGTCACTTGTTCCGTGCTCTCTTGTTTGTTACCCACTTGTATTCTGCTTGCCTGGATCTACAACTCATGTAGATCCTTTTGGACGCTCCCCAATGTATGCATATATTGCTGCTCAAACTGCTGTAGCACTTCAGTCGTGGTATCCCTAATTTTATCCCCAATCTCATCGAGATCACTCTCCGTCAAGACCATGGGATCACCCTGTTACATCTCCAATTTCTGCTTCTTCCTTGTATGTCCCTGCTGCTCCTTGCCACATCTCTTCATAATAAATGGGGTGCTCTACCCCTCATCTTCTCCGTTGCCTTGCCCTGAAAGTTCTTCCTCCTCTGTCTCTAGTGAAGGTGACTTGCCACCTTTTTGTGACTTGCGCTACTCTTGTTTTACCTGCTCCTTGGCAGCACATTCTTTTTCCACCCGAGCCTTTTCTGTGACTTCCTTCTTTTTCTGTTCTACGAGTGTATGCGCAGCTTGCTTAGTTGCCTCCTTTCTCTTCTGTGTAGCAAAATTCCCGCACTCGTGCTTGTTCTAGCATCTAAGTCTGAGGGGGCGGGCCACTCTTCAAGCCATCTTGCTACCACCTCCTGCACATATGTTTTCGTCACCAAATATGGCAAGTCATGCCATTTCTTCTGTGGATCCTTCTGTGCTTGAATGTACACTTTGTGGAAGTCAGCTTTAAAGGTTGTGTAGGTTGACAACTGTGTGTACAAGGTTGGGGACAACCTAGGATTTTGGTTAATGGCCATGTAGAGACTCTATTGCATAAGGACCCAAAATATCTTTGTCTCTATGATCTGCGCAGGGTCCTTTATAGCCCATAAGGAAGTGAATTGCGCTACCTTCGAAAATCCTTCCTTAAGCAGAGCAAACTGGATGTCGTTTGGCAATTCCCATGTGACAAGCACAATGGACAACGATAGCCAAGCGTAGTGAAACGACTTGGTTTCATCTTGGGCCTCACAATAGTTCGTGAGGAACTCCTTACAGAGGTATCTGGACCAATTGAATTGTATGCCCTTCATGCACTGGGCAGCTGGGGAAACTACAGGCATCGTAATGTCATTCGGGTGACATTTCCTCATCTCCTTCCTTGCTAATATCTGGGTGGCCAAATGAATCGCCAGATCTATGATAGAGAGGATTGAATACCCTCACGACTTCTTCACGAGCTCGTAATCTCTCTTCATTCCTTCTATGAGGTCCTTTTGCCTCGTCTTGCCACCAAACTCCTTAGCTTAGCTCAGGCCTTCATATGGCAAGTGCATAATCCTATGAATTAGCATGTTTGTAATGTATATAGGCCCTCCTAGCCACAAACAACCATTGTGCACCAATGTGAGCAGCTGGTGCACACAGATTGTGTTAATGGGGGTGTGGTGATAATGGGGCATCCACAATAGATTAAGTAACCACAAATTCTCCACACTGCAGACCCATTCCTCTGTCTCTAATGCTGTAACATCTGACTCCATGTAGTAGACGTGCTTGATGTACTTATCTGTCACTAAGTGTCGAAACCTAGCATGAGCTGCAAGGTCCCAATCCTCCATTTTCAATAGTGGGATCCACTCAAGCCGTAAACCTTCAAAAGGGACCTACTCTGGTAGCAGGGGCGTGGAAACAATGAACTTCTCAGAATCTAGGTCCTTTGGGACCTTCACCTTTCCCTTCCACAGAGGGATATACTCGGGTAGGTTCATTATAGGTTCCACTCCTTCAGCATCAATATCTTTCGTTCCCTGGCTTTCTTCTGCCTCTAGGTCCATGACTTTCTCCGACTGCTTGTCTTTCTTTTGTTGTTCTTGTGCTGCGGAATTATTTCTTGGTGACTTGCACATCGGTACTGGCTTTTTCTGCTTGTCCTTCTTTAGTTTGGATGTTTAGGTTTCTTGGGTAGGCGTAGGCTTTGGCCTAGGCGACCTCGGCACCGTAGGCATGGGAGCTGGAGCTTCCATACTTACCACTTCCAGGGCATCTCCTTCAGAAGCAACACCACCACCAGTACTCGTAGTTTTAGCGGGACTTCAGCCAAGCATTTTCTTCAAGTTAAATTTTTGGTTCAGCTTAGACAACTTAGAAAATGTAGGGCTTGCAACTAAATCCTTCTAAAACAATCGGTTCATAGGCGACAAACAACAATCTCACTAGTAGATATGAGAGCGCAAAGTGTTCTCTATTGGATCGGCATGCATAGTTTATAGGGAGATTTGAATCCAAATTTGACTGTTCCCCCCAATTTCTGATAATAAATGTTGTTTTGGTGGAAGACCTTCAAATATTTTTTCCATAAATGCCACAATCCCACTCCCCTTAACTGTCTTCTGGTCGTTAAGTCATGAACAGTGACTTCAACGGTCACTTTCTTGCTGTGATGCGCAGTACTTCCCTTCATTGTGCAGGTTCTTGCACATAGCTTCATGGATTGCATTTCCATCATTGTCTGCATAGCCTTCTTGCTACATTGTCCTCCGAACCTGGCAATTTAGTTTATAGTCCCACACTCCCTTGCAACTGCCTAGAGCACTAAGACTTTCCTGCTACCATATAGTGATTATGAAGGATCCCATGTGTACAACTTCAATCTGCTTCCATTCACTCTTCCTGGAAAAGGTTCCCCATTTAGCTTTGTGAGCTGAACTACACCCCCATCTGTAATTTCTTTGATAATGTATGGCCCTAGCCAATGCATCTGGAATTTACCCGGAAATTTGGTGAATTTACTATCATATAACAAGACAAGATAGTTTACCTTGAATGTGCGAAGCTTGATGTGGCGATCATGCCATGATTTTTGTCATTCCTTTTTTAATTTTTGATGAAATCCTATGAAAAATCGATCCTCTTCAAGCTCCACCAGCTGCGCGATCCGTTCTTCCAAGGCCTCGCAATTTGCCATACCTCTTGGAGCTTCTATGTGTAGACTAGGCACAATATACTCCATTGGCATTACAACTTCAACACCATATACCAATCTGAATGGTGTTTTCCCTGTCATCTTATTACAAGTAGTCCTATAAGACCATAGTACTGTAGGTACGCACACATCTTAGTCATTCTGCTGCACGTTGCAGATCTTCGTCAGTGCGTTCTCCAAAATATTATTAAACTCTTCAGCAGTTTCATTAGCCCATGGGTGATATGGTGTAATCTTCAAATGGTAGACCTAGAATTCTTTAGTTAGCGCATTGATCATTTCATTTAGAAAGTGTGCACCCCTGTGTTGTGGCCACCAACAACCCCCCTCCTTCTTTAGTATTAGCAATAAACAAGTGGGGACCCTTAGTACAAAATTCAATTTTCTTTTTTGTATTAAACTCCTTAAAAATATATCGCATCGCAAGAACAGAGTAGAACATTTCTTTATGAGCACAATAAAATCTGCGAAGAAGCGACACGAAATTCATTGCATTGCATACATTAAGAAGCGCCCATAAATGAAGATCTTAAGAAATCTCCAATGGCCGATATACGACATCGCATATCACAACATCGCATAAACAACACACAATGAATTAACACGATCTGTGATCTTGCCATAAACGCGATGCTACTATGCTGCGATGCTACAATCTGCGATTTGCGATATCACAATCTTGACAAAATACGATAACATGACGTAATGCAAGTTGTAGAAATCGCCCATCGCAAATTTTCCTCGGCTCAACATTCAAGAAAAGCTGTCAGTAAACCAAAAAATAGGATGCACACCTTAAAGAAAATTAATGAATGTACGCCAAAGTGTTAATGAAAGACAGTTTTGTGTTTGTCGAAGAGTCAGTTCACAATGGGTGGCATTATTTTATACATTTGTAGAGCTTAGAGCTTTCGCATCAATATTTATTGTCATTACTCTTTTCCTTTGCGTGAACTGCAGGAATGAAAAACAGGAAACATCTAAAGAAAAAGGGAAAGCATCAACGCTCGGAGGCAGAGAAGAGATGCACTCATAAACAGATACCGCATGCAACGAAACCGCAGATTCCAGAGCATTTCTGAATAGATGCTGACATCAGTAGCCAACTCAACATTCAGGGTCAAAAGCTCACAAAAGCAACATGTTTACAAAAAATCCTGAAGCTTATACCCGGTAAAGGAAAAGGAGCTAAAGGCGAAAAACACACCAGAAAAGGCCCGGATCAAAGAACGGAGGCAACTTTTGATGCGCTAAGAAAATTGTTCAGAAAGCAAGTCCCTAACTTACTTAGTCATTCGCAAGTCCGGAAATCAAGATAGCAAAGGCAGAAGCAACTTGAGGGAAATTTTGGTCATTACCAAGTATATACGCAGTTAATTCACCCAGCCAGAGGATGATTCCCAAAAATATATTCTAGTTTACTAAAAAATGGTGCCAACGCTTGCCATTTCTATTTGCTTAACTCAAACAAAAGCGGAAGGCAACCAGCCGACTCTTCCCAGGAAAATGTTGAATGCTTGCAACATTAAGGAGCAAAAACAGAAATAGTTAGGAATTAGATTCGATTTTTTAGAAATAAGTTTGCTTAGAAAAAGGGCGGTCATTTAAACCGTATCCTAAATTTATGTAATTAAGTTATTTAGTTAGCAGTATTTAAACCCTTCTCATGCATGGTCCAGGAATTTGTCAAAAACTTGTCCTCAGAACACGCACTTTTGTACCCTGAGAGGAGGTTTTGATGAATGAAAGGATCAAGATTTATTAATGTTTGCATTTGATATCTGCTACTGCTGTTGCACTTCTGTACTCTTAGTAGATATTAGAACAAGGAGAGATAAATCATTGTTGCTTGAAGCTTATGAGTAGGACCAGTCATAAATGGTACTTTTATCTCTTGACCATTTCTTCTTATATTCTTAAAGCAATATACAGTTTTTAGTTGTTTATATGTTATTACATGAATGTTTGTGTTACCATTTGGCACTTTTGTACGGTGGAGCCATTTATTTATGTTTAATGTGTGAATAACTTATTATGCGATATGCTGTTCACAACTGTTTTGCCTAACTTTTATGCAAAGTGTTTCATCTCAATTGATTTCCATTCTTATAATCGCTGAATGATCTTTATTACCAATTATTATTTGAAATCTCTTTAGATCACATAATAGAAGAATTACATCCCAGGTTAGCATAGATTAGATGTGCTGTTTTCATTAGATTACAATAGCATAGAGTTAGATTGAAATAGTTTAGATAGGAACTTTTAGATCAGCAACATCCGATTCTGCACACACACACACCCTTAGATTGGGAAACTGGTCCCATTATGCCTAGT
>APFE031533584.1:117217-132129 GCA_000404065.3 Pinus taeda | reverse complement strand
TCGCAACAAAGAAAACGACCACTAAAGCAACCCAACCTAGCCCAGTCCAAGCAGATCAAACAACTCCATCAAAAACAATGATAGTGTCGGATGAAATGGAATACAATATCATTGATGACATGAAAAAGACTAGGGCTAATATTACCCTTACGAATTGAGCAAATTGAAACATCAATAGAAGATAATGATGAAAGAAATACATGCCGTGCCTATTTCATCTTTGCCTACCGCTGTACTCTCTCAAGCTTCCCACAACATGGGAGGACCTCCAACTAGCGCGATCAATAAGATTGATCCAAACGACATCGCCTTAATTGGAGGAAGATCAAGATCTCACACTCCCCCGTTTCTTCTCACTTATGAAATTTTCAACAAAAATGTGCACAATTGTTTGGTAGATTCCAGTGCTTCATCGAATATTTTACCCAGATCAATATGTGCCAAGTTGAATGTTCAACCACAAAAATCCGCTGTACGCATAGTTCAACTTGATCGATCTCAAGTCGAAGTGATTGGTGAACTTAATCAAGTAACCATAAGATTGTCATCCAACCCGAAGATATGTCAGGTTATTGACATTCTAGTGGCTGATATCCCAGAATTCTATGGCCTAATTCTTAGCAAATATTGGTCCGAAAAACTCCATGGATACTTCGCAACCGACTGGTCGCACATGTGGTTACCCTACAACGGTAAACCAAATCAAAAAAAGGTTGAACGAGAGTTACACCAGAAGTACATAGTAATGGAATTAGAGGGAGAAAATGAAACAGTAGCGTATAACAACAGTATCATAGGCAATTACTCGGTAGATTCTTTTCTCGGCAATTTCAATGCTCACACATCACCCTACTTAGAAAATTCAGTTTTGTCCCAAGTCGAATTTTTTTCCCAAACTGATAGTTCAAAGTGTGTTAATTTTTTAGATAAACCAGTAAATACATCTTTGTTTTGGAAATTATATTTTGATGGCTCTAAATCTAAGGAAGGAGCAGGAGCAGGATGCGTTCTGATTAGTCTAGAAGGAAATAAGAACATGCTTACGTGCAGACTCAAATTCGATTGCAAAAACAATACAGCAGAATACGAGGCCTTGGTGCAAGGCCTATACAAAGCAATCAGGTTAAACGTTAAGTATCTTCAAGTCTTCGGAGACTCTGAAATTGTCGTCAAACAGGTACTTAACACTATACATTGCTTATCAGGTCATTTAAAACACTATCAATCTTTAGTACAAGATCTGAATGAGCATTTCATAGCATTTAATATTTCTTCAATCCCGAGACTCCAAAACGCAAGCGCAGACCTTTTGGCTAACGTAGCCTCTAAGCTTATTCCCTCCGAAGATTTTAGTCCAGATAGATTCTCAATAGAATTAATCTTTAGACCGTCCATCCCTGACAACATTACAAATTGGAGAGTATTCAATGACGATCCTGATATTGGAAATTTCCTCACTTCTGAAGGATCCTACTCCAATCACATAATTGACGAAGACCATCAGGATCGACAAATACAAAAAAATAGCAGTGATAATGCTATACCTAAATCGGTGGTTAAGTTAGAACACTTATACGATTTGAAAAATCAGTTTAAAAGGTCGACCAATTCAAAGCTCTACAGTTCAACCCTGAACTACGAATTAGTAAACCTAGGAACCGATGATAAACCATAAAACGTTAACCTAGGCCTCAGCCTAGCCCCTGAAGAAAAACTAGCGTATATTCGTGTTTTGAGACAATATAAAAATGTTTTTTCCTGGAATTATGATGAACTGAAGACATACAACACTTCTATCATTCAACATACTATTCCTATGATCAATAACGAAAAACCTGTCCAACAAAAACTAAGAAAGATCCACCCCAATTTAGAAAATCAGATAAAAACTGAGCTAAATAAGTTATTAAAAGCCAGAATAATTTTCCCTGTCATTCATTCAAAATGGGTCTCCAATATGGTACCCGTTAGAAAGAAAAACGAAGATATTAGAATCTGTATCGATTTTCGGAATCTTAACAAAGCCTGTCAAAAAGACAATTTTCCTCTTCCACCTATGGAACAAATACTACAGGCAGTAGCAGGCTCAGAACTGATGACTTTCTTGGATGGATTTTCAGGATATAATCAAGTGCTGGTACGTCCCGATGATCAGTTGAAAACCACATTTAGAACTAAATGGGGCACATACGCATATCAAAAGATGCCATTTGGTTTGATTAATGTTGGCGCTACATTTCAGAGAGCCATGAACATCGCATTCAAGGGTCTAGTCAATAAGTCTGTAGTAATTTATTTGGATGATATAACAGTGTACTCCAAGAAGTGAAGCGACCATCTCAAAGACTTAAAACAAATATTTCAACAATGTTTAAGGTATGTAATTTCACTTAACCCAAAGAAATCTTTTTTCACATTAAGTGAAGGAAAAGGATTCATAGTGTCAAAATCCGGTATTCACATTGATCTTGACAGAATTAAAGAAATTTCTGAAATATCCCTACCTCATAATAAAAAGGCCATGCAATCTTTCCTTGGTCAAATCAATTATGTAAAGAGATTTGTCCCAGATTTTTCGCGAATTGTGTCTCCTTTGCAAAACATGATTAAAAAGAATTCAAATTTCAAATGGGGTCAAGATGAACATGAAGCATTCAACCTCATCAAACAAGCTATTATTAATGCTGCATCTTTAGCAACCCCGAATTTTTCAGAATCTTTTATTTTATACACATTTGCCTCAGAGAAATCATATGCCGCGATTCTAACTCAAGCAAATCAAGAAAAAGCGGAAGCCCCAATTACGTTTTTTAGCTCAAATTTACAAGGTGCTGAACTCAATTATTTAGACATGGAGAAACAGGCCTATGCTGTTTTCAAAGCAATCAAATATTTCAGACCTTTCTTACTTAAAACCCGTACTAAGATCATAGTACTGTTTCCAGTGGTAAAAAATCTTCTAGTACAGAAGGATGTGGGTGAGAAAAGGGCCAATTGGATCACTGCTTTACAGGAATACGAACTTGAAATCAAACCAGCAAACATTGTAAGAGGTCAAGGCTTCTGCAAAATGTTGGCTGGAGCATCGCAAATTTTTGAAAATTCATCTGAAGAGGTACAAATGTGTGAGGTAAGCCTAAACGATGCAGAATCATTGTATGCTGACAACATTTATTTTCTTAAGAACAGGTATGCTCCATCACACCTGGATCACACTAAGAAAAGAGCTCTGAGGTTGAAAGCTAAACAATATCAGCTCATAAATGATATTCTTTTTAGAAAGAATTATGATTTTGTTCTTCTTAGATGTCTTGAAAAAACTGAAGTTGAAAAAGTTTTGCAGGAACTCCACGACGGACCAGTTGGTAGACACTATGCTGGAGACGCTACTGCACATAAAATCTTACGTGCAGGATATTACTGGCCTACGCTGTTCAAAGACTCACACAGTTATGTGAGGAAATGTCAAGTCTACCAAACTACTGTTGGAAGACAAAAGAAACCGTCCCTGCCACTACAACCGGTAAACATCGAGCAACCGTTCACTCAGTGGGGCTTGGACATAATACGTGAGATCATTCCTCACTCTTCTAAGTAGCATAGATACATCCTCATGACAACAGATTATTTTATTAAATGGGTAGAAGCAGTTCCTCTCAAGACAGCCAATTTTGAAAATATTATTGAATTCATAGATCAATTTATAATCACTACGTTTGGATTGCCATCGGCTTGAATGTTTGATATTGCATCATACTTTTCTGGAAATGCAATGACTGACTTTGCACTTAAAAGAGGGTTCAAACTAAAATATTCGGTCAATTACTATCCGCAAGGTAATGGGTTAGTTGAGTCGACAAATAAAAACCTAATTAGGATTATTAAAAGAACAGTTGACCAGAACCAAAAGAATTGGCATAAAGATTTGATAAATGCTTTATGGGCAGATAGAATAATGAAAAAAGCTTCGATCACCACTTCTCCCTTTAATTTAGTTTATGGGAAAGAAGTGGTTCTTCCAACTCACTCAATCATTCCCTCCTTGTCTTTAATACAATACATTGATGAAGTACCTAATTCCTCCATACAACTAAGACAAATGGAAATAATTAAATTAGAAGAACAACGAGAACAAGCTAAGAAAACCCATGCTCATTATCAAGAGCTAATAAAATCCTCTTTAGATTCAAGCATAATGACCATAAATTTTTTTCAAATGGGAGATTTAGTTTTAAAATGGGATAAGGCACATGAAGAAAAAGGCAAACATACGAAATTTCAAAATATGTTGCTTGGTCCTTTTTAGATTGTTGAAGTCATAGGTCCATCAACGTTTGTCTTACAGGATTTAGCAGGTAGAAGGGATCATTTGCCTTTTAATAGACAAATCCTTAAAATATATTTTCCATAGAAGATTATTCTTCTATTTTGTAGAATAGTTTTTCTTTTCTTTTTTATAAATAAAAACAGTTGTAAATGGTTACTATAGGTATTCACGGAAAAGACACCAATTCTCTTTAATATTTTGAGCTTTCCGCTTGTATAAATGGAAAATTTTCTTTTTAGAATCTGATCTTTATTATTGACAGATAAAGTTAAAAACTTTAGCCTAGATATGATACTAGTTTCAACTTCAAAAAATTTTGACGAAAGCAACCTTTAGCAAAGAAATTGTTTTATATCAGCACAATGAAAGGTATCAATAAAAAAATAAAGATTCTCTGTAAAAACAACTGTTTTCAAACTCTATTATTGTCGTCCAGAGCTTTCTTAAGGAAAACAATGACTTCCTCCCTGCTAGAGAAAATCGCAGCATTCAGAGGAACAATCCATGAATACACTTTATCTTAAAGAATGAGAGGTCTCATCACGAGCCGGCTTATCATGATCACAGATATTATAACTTGCTGACTTTGCCAATACTTTCCATCAAAACAGGGCAATGAATCAAGATTGTTAAAATCAAAAGACAAGGGGTCTCATCACAAGCCAACTTGTTCAGCAAGAGTGTTAATCAAGTGAATAACTGTGTCATAATTTGGCTACCAAACCAAGACATTGTTCTTTAAGAATAAAAAAGAAAATCAAAGAAAAAGTGTCAATGTGGGTTTTTCTTTGAAAGTTGTAGATCACCTTAACTAGGATAAAGGATCATTGCTGGATAACAGGTAACCCTGTCGAGGCTATGGACGCCTGCTGGCAGCAGAGGCTCTACCTACGACAAACGAGCATATTTTAAAAACTGGCACACAGAGAAAACTTTATTTTATCTTTACAAGACCAAGTAATGGCTGATGTAAATACAAGGACAAGCCTGAAGAAGCAAACAAATTAGAATAAAAAAGAGGTTGAAACAAAATGTCATTGATAGGATAAGGCATAATGTACTCCATCTATCCATAACAAAATTTAGATTTATGAAAATTTTTCTGTTTTGGAAGTTAAGATTCAATAAGAAAAGCAGAGATAACTGGTTCTTCCAAGTGAATCGCCATTGTTGTGGCCACCAACAACCCCCCTCCTTCTTTAGTATTAACAATAAACAAGTGGGGACCCTTAGTAAAAAATTCAATTTTTTTTTTGTATTAAACTCCTTAAAAATATATCGCATCACGAGAACAGAGTAGAACATTTTTTTATGAGCACAATAAAAACTGCGAAGAAGCAACGCGAAATTCATTGCATCGCATACATTAAGAAGCACCCATAAATGAAGATCTTAAGAAATCTCTGATGGCCGATATACGACATCACATATCGCAACATCGCATAAACAACACACACTGATTTAACATGATCTACGATCTTGCGATAAACGCGATGCTGTGATGCTACAATCTGCGATCTGCGATATCAAAATCTTGACAAAATGCGATAACGCGATAACGTAATGCTAGTTGCAGAAATCGCCCATCGTAAATTTTCTTCGGCTCAACATTCAAGAAAAGTTATCATTAAACCAAAAAATTGGATGCGCACCTTAAAGAAAATTAATGAATGTATGCCAAAGTGCTAATGAAAGATAGTTTTGTGTTTGTCGAAGAGTCAGTTCACAATGGGTGGCATTATTTTATACATTCGTAGAGCTTAGAGATTTTGTGTCAATATTTATTGTCATTACTCTTTTCCTTTGTGTGAACTACAGGAATGAAAAACAGGAAACATCTAAAGAAAAAAGGGAAAGCGTCAACGCTCGGAGACAGAGAAGAGATGCCCCCATAAACAGATACCGCATGAAACGGAAGCGCAGATTCCAGAGCATTTCTGAACAGATGCTGACATCAGTAACCGACTCAACACTCAGGGTCAAAAGCTCACAAAAGTAGCATGTTTACAAGAAATCCTGAAGCTTATACTCGGTAAAGGAAAAGGCGCTAAAGGCGAAAAACGCACCAGAAAAGGCCCGGATCAAAGAACGGAGGCAGTTTTCGATGCGTTAAGAAAATTGTTCAGAAAGCAAGGTCCATAACTTACTTAGTCATTCGCATGTCCGGAAATCAAGATAGCAAAGGCATAAGAAATTTGAGGGAAATTTTGGTCATTACCAAGTATATACGCAGTTAATTCACCCAGCTAGAGGATGATTCCCAAAAATATCTTCTAGTTTACTAAAAAATGGTGCCAGCGCTTGCCATTTCTATTTGCTTAACTCAAACAAAAGCGGAAGGCAACCAGTCAACTCTTCCCAAGCAAATGTTGAATGCTTGCAACATTAAGGAGCAAAAACAGAAATAGTTAGGAATTAGAATCGATTTTTTAGAAATAAGTTTGTTTAGAAAAAGGGCGGTCATTTAAACCGTATCCTAAATTTATGTAATTAAGTTATTTAGTTAGCAGTATTTAAACCCTTCTCATGCATTTAGAGAAGGGTCCAGGAATTTGTCAAAAACTTGTCCTCGGAACATGCACTTTTGTACCCTGAGAGGAGGTTTTGATGAATGAAAGGATCAAGATTTATTAATGTTTGCATTTGATATCTGCTACTGATGTTGCACTTCTGTACTCTTAGTAGATATTAGAATAAGGAGAGATAAATCATTGTTGCTTGAATCTTATGAGTAGGACAAGTCATAAATGGTACTTTTATCTCTTGATCATTTCTGCTTATATTCTTAAAGCAATATACAGTTTTTAGTTGTTTATATGTTATTACATGAATGCTTGTGTTACCATTTGGAACTTTTGTACGGTGGAGCCATTTATTTATGTTTAATGTGTGAATAACTTATTATGCGATATGCTGTTCACAACTATTTTTCCTAAATTTTTATGCAAAGTGGTTTATCTTAACTGATTTATATTCTTATAATTGCTGAATGATCTTTATTACCAGTTATTATTTGAAATCTCTTTAGATCGCATAATAGAAGAATTACATCCCGGGTTAGCATAGATTAGATGTGCTGTTTTCATTAGATTACAATAGCATAGAGTTAGATTAAAATAGTTTAGATAGGAACTTTTAGATCAGCAACATCCGATTTTGCACACACACACACCCTTAGATTGGGAAACTGGTCCCATTATCCCCAGTTGGACCCGCTATACCAAACGGATAAGGAGCTGCCAACCAAGGTCTGGACCGCGGTTATCCCCCTTGTTGTCGACCCGATTTTTGGGGCTTCAACACCCTGTCACTCACCAACACTTTTAGGAAACCAAACCTAGTTAAGACATATCCAAACAAAAACTTTGCTGCTGTAGCCCCTATATAGTCCTTAACCGGCTGTGCTTCTACCCATCTGGTGAGATATTCTGTCACAGTGATGATATAACACACCCTTGTTTTCTTTCCTGGGGGCTGAATTGGCCCAACGAAATCAATCACTCATTTCTCAAATCTCTGCAAAGATACTTGAGGATGTAGTGGAAACTCATCCCTTCGCAATGGTCTGCCAGTTCTTTGACATGCATCACATGCCTTACAATACACCTTGGAATCCTTGTGCAATGTTGGCCACCATAGACCTGCACGCAAAATCTTCTGGGCAGTCGTCTTTCTTGCATAATGACCTCCCACAACCCCTCCATGAGCTTTAGCAAGAATGCTATCCCTCTCAAAATTTGGCACATATCTTCGCAATATTTCATCTGCACCCATCCTATATAGATGTCTGCAATAACTGAAAAATATGCCATGTGCACTACTAATCCCTTCTTTTTCTGACTCGTATACACTTCCGGTGCCATCCCCTTAGTGAAGAAGTGAATGATATCTATCAAATGATTATCTGCTATGCGCGCCGCAAAGAGCTACGCATCTGGCAACCCTTCCTCCAGATTATTGGGCTTCTCTCCTGTTTCGATCCGCGATAGATGATCATGTCCTACATTTAACCTCCTTGGCTTCACAATTACTTCAAAGTCATACTCCTGGAATAGTAGCAACCATCTGCAGATCTTCCCTCCCAACACAGGCTTATTGACTAGGTATTTCAAGGAAGAATGATTTGTGTACATTTTGAAATTCCCTCCTAACAGATTATGCCTAAACTTCTACAGCGCGTACACCATGGCTATTCCTTTGCACTCAATCATTGAATAATTCTTCTTGGCCTTTGATAACTTCCTACTCGCGAAGGCTATAGGATGGTCCATCTCTCCTTCACCAGCCTGTGTTAGCACTGTTGGTGTCCAAGTGCGAATGTTGTGATTCAACCCTTTACCACATTAATATGTCAATTCGGGTGTGTACACTTTTCAAGGTAACACACAAGGTATATGCAGGGGCAAGGTTACAATCTTACATTGACCAAGGGTTCATGATAAAGAAATTAAAGTATCGTTGTAATAGTAATGGAAATTAAATTACAGAAAGAAAAGCATTCACAATAATCTATAGAAATCTGTAACAACAATAAAGAAAATACAATAAGTAAAAAATATACATAAAAAGGACACACGCACAACACCTAATCAGAAGAGTGGGCCCAATTCCCTAGTCAGGGCTGTGCTTAACTCACATATTGAGAAAAATATTAGAAGGCTGGAAATTTCATTAACAAGAGTTCCCCTGTTACAAGGCTCAATTCTTACATCAGCTAGCTCCCCTCTCTCTCTGAATTGTGTCTTTTAAATATACAAACATCTAAAGGAAACTTGCAACAAACTGATCTCAATATTCAAGATGAGATCTTGGAGATCTTTCCATCATGATTTAGCTTAAACAAGTCGAATTTGGTTATTACAATTGGGCAATTCTGGAAAACGGCCGCAACAGCAAATCTACAAATATGTCCTTTGAAGAACCTTGATTTTCTCTTAATACAAACTAAATTTCTGAAAACTACTCAATGGAAAATTGATTTGGTCCATTTTGAAATAAACCCATGTCTCGGATTTTCCAGATTCGCTTTCATTTGCCCAAAAAGTCCAACGAAAAATTGTCACTTCTTATGCCAACGAATTCCTGAGTTGGAATATCTAATTATCTATTGAAGACCAAATCTGCAATCTAGAAGAGATCTTGGAGGCTAAAATCATAAGTGAGGTTATACCGAATGAATAAACAAAATCATCCATAATAATCATTAATTATTAAAAATAAATGAGATCAGATATTATTTATCCACAAGAGCATAAACGATTATGAAATGGAATTATATAATAAGTTATGGTAAATAATGTGATAAAAGAATAGTGGAAATAGATGAAATGAATGTTAAGAAGTGGTAATAATAGTGACAAATTAAGAGCCCAACATTCCCCCAAACTGAATATGTTGCATGCCCACATGCAACCCAGTGCCTCTGTATAAAATAGGGGGAATAATGGTTTGAAAAATATGAGTGAATAATGCTCAGTGTTTTTTTTTTAATTTTTAATTTTTATTTTACTACTAATGACATTATTTTAAATTTTTGATAAATTGAACACTCATGTTATTTTACCTGAATTGTTGCTTTCAACAAAATAACGTCGAATGAAATCTATGGATTAACATTTGTTGAAGCTAATGTAGGTTGAGCTTGTGTAAGTGATGCGAAAGGTGGAAGCCGTGCAAGCTCAAAGAAAATAATCAAAAAGTGTAGCAGGATTTTTGTTGGCTTATTGGGCCCTGACCTAGGTTCGAAGAGTGATTAGCCAAACAAATCTTGGAGCTACCGGCCCTTTCGGCAACAGCCCGCGGAGCGCGAACTGAGGTCTCACCCGAGGTAGTAGGGCAAAGTGCTGGAACCAGGTTTCCGCACCCTTGGGATGTCTTGATGTCGCCTGGAGGGGTCGCGAATCGTTCTATGGCCTCACGCCACTCTATACTATTATCAGGATTTTGCGTATATCCACATGGGTGTACTTTCTTATTAATGAAATTATTATAGATCTGATCTTCTTGTTACAGTCTTTAAGCAAACATTTAACAATAAAATCCAGTGTGCGCAATTGTAAAAAGATATAAACTCATATAATAGATGCATAAACCAGAACCCAATAGATCGTGATACTTCAGAAACCACTTATCTTTATTAAAATCTTCCGTCAATACAACAAGATCTGCCCTACGCACTCAGCAGCAGGGGTCCGTGCACACAGCTGCGGACTCTACCAGGCCTCTGTGCACATAGCTGCAGAATCTCTATCTATCTACCAACACCCTTGACTCGGACTTACATACATAGATAATACTGTCTTCACAAACCCATAACACCAAGATCCAAAACAAAACCTTCTAAAAAAAACTGACTTCTAGCCATAAAGTCTTGCTCTATTTATACATTCCAATGGTCCGCGGACCATGGGCAGGCCGACTCACTTCCTATTATTTTACATTATTCTCAGGCGAATAATCCTTTGACTTGACTCATTACGATTCGTGCTCCGCACACTTCGTGAAGTCTTTACCATACCTTTTCCCAAAATTGTGTACTTTGAGTCCCAAAACCATTACACGGGGCCTCCGCTACCCAACAATTTCCTTCCCCCAAACTAGTTAGTTTCCCTGTCATCAAGATTTCTATGGCACATCTCATGAGTATCCTCAATCAGTAATTCATCAGCATTCAAAATCAGAAATAGGCCTCTTCATCCTTCCCCAAAATAATAGTAGTGTTGTTAAGCTAGGATTAAATAGAGATTGATTGGGTAAAGCGACTATCTTTGGTTAGAGATATGAAACTTGTAAAATAAAGAAATGATAGATTAGATGATACAAAATGCCAAATATCAAATATCCTAAAAGTTTCATCCCTAACATGTAAAGTAAATATTTATGACTCAATAATAGATATAAACCATAACCACCATTATCTAAGAACTGATTAAATATTACCCCATGAACCATGAGTTCTAGCAAACCTTATGTTAGAAAATTATATATTACGCAGACTCAATACAATACCCTCATACAAAGAGAGGGGTTGCCTTCTAGGGAAAAAAACCCTAAACTAAACATAAGTTCTACCGTCAGATCATCTGCCTAATTAATGACCCAGATTGACTAGAAATTACTATTCTTTTACAAAGCATTTTTACATCTGTTTTTAGCTTCGGGGGCATTGCCCCCAAACCCCTGCCAGGGGACCACTGGCCCCCGGACCCCCGCAGGGGGGACAAGTTCCCCCCACACCCCCCCACGTGGAGAGGTGTACAAATTTCTTGGGGTATACATCTAGCTGAAACAAAGACCTTTGAACAATCATGCTCCACACCAAACACCTTATATATGCAACAATGGCTTTATCGATAGTTAGTTTTGAGAAAATAAGGTAACCAAGTAGATCATAGTATTGAATTAACTTCTATACCATAGGCATGGCCACTGCTGCTAGCAGGCATCCATAGCCTTGACAGGGATGCCTTTTTAACCCATTGAGATGCCAGTGTCCTATCTATTAGAAATAAGTACATGGTTACAAAAGCATTTCAATTTACTTAGATGTCTATTGAAGATCATTATTCTAGCTTGGTAACCAGTTAATAACAATGCCATGCACAGGAACTAACAAAAGTGAACAAGTCGGCTCGTGATGAGACCTGCTGTCCTTCAGTTTTATGACCAGAGGCCATTACCTGGCTTGGTGACCAATAGTGGTAATGTCACTCTATTAGGACCTATGATCATGGTAGGTCGGCTCATGATGAGACCTCCTATCCTCCAGTTGACTATCTATGTTTAAAATTTTAACTATGGTTATTGTTAATCAACAAAATATCACTTAATAGATGGGGTGGCAAGCCAACTCCTTAAGAGCTAGGGATGGCATAAAATGTTTTGTAGTAACTATTTTCAACTCGGTTAATTTTTCTTCTCAAATACTAATAAAATTCAAATGACTGTTGATAAATATATTTTGCTTTGTTAAGATTGGGGTTTGAGGAATAATTCATTAGATAGTGATGGAAAGATTTAAGTACAATTTTGTGGTCATCATCATAAATTTTACAAGATTGGGGATTTGACAAATTAGGAAAGTTGAAAGTTGCCATGATGAAATCATCTTTTCATAATTATTCCTTAAAAAATAAAATTATGTTTATAGATAAACAAAGATAAATTGGCTACCCAATCACTATGTCAAAGAGGACCTAGACAATTAAATGTATTTCCCCATTCACCAAGTTAATGTCGTCGTGCATGATTCAAGTTCCAATGTGTGTGGATAAGTGGGGGTTACGGAATGTTATGGATTAGGGTGGTAATAATCATGAGATGTATGAGTTGACATGAAATTTTAATAACAATGATGACGTGACATCATTGATATTAAATACATTACATTCTCTATCAAATGTAACACCTCCCCCCAACTAAGATATGACCGTCCTCGGTCATAATGGAAACATCAATCAAATACAAGGAGTTGATTAGGGACATACCTGAAGACTTACCTTCGCAGATTATCAACATGTGTAGAGTAACAGCACTGGGTGCTTAGAAAAAGTTTCACCACGAAGTAGTAGCATTGGAGGAGTAACATCACTGAAAGAGTAATAACACCGAAGGAATAACAACACTGGGTACTTAGAAAAATTTCAAGAGTAACAACATCGACAGAGTAACAACAACGGTGGAGTAAAAGCAGTGGAAGAGTAACAACACTGGCTGAGTAACAACACTTTCGGAGTAACAACACTAGCTGAGTAATAGCACCGACAGGGTAACAACACTGGCGGAGTAACAACAACGGTGGAGTAATAGTAGTGACGGAGTAACAACACCGACGGAGTAACAGCACTGGCGGAGTAATAGCATTGACGGAGTAATAACACCAACAGAGTAACAACACTAGCGGAGTAACAACACCAGTAGAGTAACAACACCAGCGGAGTAACAACACCGACGGTGTAACAACACTGATGGAGTAACAACACTAGCAGAGTAACAATAGTGATGGAGTAACGACACCGACGGAGTAACATCAATGGCGGAGTAACAACACTGGCAGAGTAATAGCACCAGCAGAGTAATAACACTGGCGGAGTAACAACAGTGATGGAGTAACAACACCAACGGAGTAACAGCACTGGCGGAGTAACAACATTGGAAGAGTAACAACACCAGTGGAGTAACAACACCGACGGAGTAACAACACTGACGGAGCAACAATAGTGATGGAGTAACAACACCAACAGAGTAACAACACTGGCCGAGTAACAGTAGTGATGGAGTAATAGCACCGATGGAATAACAATATTGGCGGAGTAACAAAACTGGCATAGTAATAGCACCAGTGGAGTAACAGCACTGGCGGAGTAACAACACTGGTGAAGTAACAACAGTGATGGAGTAACAACATCGATGAAGTAACAACACCGACGGAGTAATAGCAGTGATGGAGTAACAACACCGATGGAGTAACAACACGGGCGGAGTAACAACAGTGATGGAGTAACAGCACTGACAGAGTAATAGTACTGGTAGAGTAACAGCACTGGCGGAGTAACAGCACCAGCGAAGTAACGGCACTGGCAGAGTAACACCACCAGTGGAGTAACAACAGTGATAGAGTAACAACACTGATGGAGTAACAGCACTAGCGGAGTAACAACAGTGATAGAGTAACAACACTGACCGAGTAACAACACTGGTGGAGTAACAACATCCAATACTTAGAAAATTTTTGGGAGTAACACCACCCAATGGATCTGAGGAAACCATATACTGATAAGACTCAGGAACAAATGGATAAATATGGAGCAACAACTTGAGAACTAACCAACAATGTTTTAATCATAACTTTTTTGTTTTTCCTTCGATTTGCGTGATTCCAAAGCCAAATGAAAGTGAATTAATAGGGATATCTCAAATTGGAACAGGTTTTAAAAATTCCATGATATGATATGTCAAATTTACTTAGAACAACTTACATAACAGAGTCATTTTCAATTTCCTAACATAGACCAACAGTTGATATTTTAAGCATAACTTTTTCATTTGATGACGGATTGAACCGATTAAAATTGTAGATTAAAGTAGATTCATGTAACTATATCCAATAGAAATATTTTTTGAAATCATGAAGAATTGATGGGTCAAATGTGCGAAGGAAGAGTTGGGAAAACAAAGTTTTAAAGGTGTTGATTTACGATAGATAGTCAGTATTTTGGTCATAACTTTCTCATACGATACCGGAATCAGGTGATTCAAATTGCATTTTAAACTAGATTAATAGGGTGATATACCATAGAAACAAGTTTCAAAAATCTAGTCATTTAGGCCTCCAAAAATGGACTGTCCCAACTCTGTTCCTGAGCTGCCTACTCGACATACTGTTAATGTTTTGGTCATAACTTTTTCATTTCAAATCCAAATTGAGTGATTCATATTGGATTAGAAAGTAGAAATAAAGGGCTACTTAGGATAGAAATGGGTTTTGAAAATATTCCCATTTTGTTCCTCAAAACATGACTGTACCGACTGTGATTTCAATAGTTTTATCAAGCCCACACGCCTTAAGATATGATAATTTTTTTTT
>APFE031533584.1:64949-85064 GCA_000404065.3 Pinus taeda | reverse complement strand
TTAGTTGGAGAAAATCAAACATGAAGTCTTTGTGAAGACATGCAACAATTATCCCTTTGATTGAGGAAGTTATCCCTTAATTAAGGAGATAAGGATGAGTTGTAATTAGTTAGCTCAGTTAACTGAGTTAAGTCTAGTGAAATTAGTTCCAAATAATTGGAGGAACTAATTGCGAGTTCAGTCAGTTAATGCATGCATGCATGCAACTAGTGTTCTCCACATAACTGAATATTCTCTCATAAATAACTCATGCATGTCAGTTCAGAGAAAGACCCAGTTGATATTAAAGACAGGACACTGTATCAGTTGGAGGAATTTTCCTATAAAGGAAACTCATCCATGCAGAAGGAATTAACCCCTTTAGGATTACGCAGTTATTTCAGAGGTCAGAGTAGTGTGTGAGGAGAGAATCACATAGGTGGTAGCTGGAGGACCCAAGAGAAACTGTGCAAGGAAATAGGAGGCTTGGAGGACTAAAGGAAGGAATATGTGTTGTCTATTTTGTCTATGAGCAGCAATGAGGGATTGTACTGAGATCTGGATAGCTTGAGAGCTAAAGATTTGTGTAATCCTGAGATATTTCCACTTGTATGATAATACATATAGCAGGGTTTTTAGCTGAGGCTTTCCCCATAGTATTCTTTTGTGTTTCATGTGTATGCTTTCTTTTTCTCTATTATATGTGTTCCAATTGATCTTGCTCAAATTGGTTAAGCTTCCACAAAGTTTGATAGTAGAAGTAGATCAAGTATGTTGCTTTAGTTGCATTGCATTATTCTACAGTGAGAATTTCTACATGGTATCATAGCTAGCTGCTCTATAGAGCAATTTATACACTATGACCATCAACAACAACAACGCCAATGACTCATCTTCAATGATCTTATCTAAAATTAATATTGTAGCAATAGTATATGGAAACAATCCTCAACTAATAACCATGCAACCATGTGATTGTAGGACATCCTCTAGGAATGAGATAACCAAAAAAATGAGAAATTTGTAATATAAGTTTCATCCATTCTCCCATGTTATCATATGTACAGAAATTCATGCACCACATGCAATGTAGAAAACTTTAGCCATCATCATCAACATAATGTGCAAGAACTATGCAGGAATACTCCTCAAGAATTCACAAAACCAACCAGCGACTTTCGAGGCACATGCATGCATCACTAATTCTTCCTCATGTGAAATATGACAATCTAATGAAACACTATAAATGAGGATTTCAATGTGAATAACATCACTCTCTCAATCTATCACCAAACTTCCCATGAATTCATCACGCATGGCATAAATGTTATACATGCATAACATAGAATCATATCAAACTCCCCCTACGCATATGCGATGTCTCCATCAACCATTGCTTGCTACATAAGACATTTGTTAGTGTGCATAAATATAAATGATCTTCACACAACATGGCTGCAACCATCAACAATCATGCATCAAAAGATAAAAATAGCATGTAATATATCAATCTTGTAGACTCCCCCTGAACTCATGCACTCTCCTTCCATGAATAGGCGCATGAAGATGAAAAAATATACTCCCCCTAAGTAGAATATCCTTCTTCAAACCAAACCATCTTTCCTTGAAATCCTTTAAGGTTCTATGTAACTCATTTTTTATTATCCATACTTTCTTTGTTTTCAATGGTGGTCTTGCTCCTTTTGTGGGATCAAACCTACCATATATGCAAGCTAGAGCCTTGTGGCCAAGTTTTCCACACTCGAAACAACAATTATCCAAAGATCTATGTTTTCTTGCATAAAATCTACAATCTCTAGCACGATGACCAAAATGATTGCAAGGAAAACAATAATTATAAAATAAACATTGATACCTTGTTCTTTGATTTTTTGGATGATGTGGTCTTGGCTGCTTCCTTGATCTTTTGAATTGCTACAAATTGTGGTTATGTTCTTCTATCCTTTTCTTCTTCTGATAAACTCTTCTATTCTTTGGCTTTCTTTGATGATGCTTCTTCCTAGGCCCTTGATTGAATTGGGATGTGGTGGTGTGATTATGATTTTCTACTACATGGTTTTCCTTCACTTTCTCCTCTCCATTTACAAGATTTGATCCTTCATCAAAGCCCAACCCGGTTTTGATATGAGGAGATCTCTGACTGATAAGGATCTCATCCGAAAATTTTCTGCTTTTATCTAACTTCCGATACTGAGATAGTTGATTATTTTCCTTTTCAAGCTCACATTTCAAAGAGGCTAATTCCTCTTCTAGTCTTGCACAATACTCTTCTCGATCTTGCAAATGATTCTTAAACATCTCATTTTCTTTGATGAAATTTTCATGTGGTATCTCTTGATCAATAGAAATTGTGTCAATGCTTTCATGGTTTCTCTCCAGTGCTTCCCTCTATAATGTCCTTTGATCTAGCTCTCTTAGAAACCATGATTCTTGTACTACTGAGATATTGCTCAACAACTGATGTACCTGGAGATAGATCAGACACTCATGACAAGCAAATGTCAACTTAAAAACACAATTCACTTCATGGAAAGATCATGTAGCAGACCAGGTGACTGCTGGGAAAGACTACGCAATTGTGACTCTGAAGGGATGAGGGACTGTCAACTGGAACTGCATATTGCACAGTCCCAACTTCCAGTGAGCTTGTTGCTGGCTAGAATTGCATAGAGCACAATCTAGCTGGGCTGACTGTGGATTGGAATTATGCAATGCGAAATTCAGTCCAACTTGACTGTTGGCTGGGATTGTGCATTGCCCAATCCTAGTGGGAAAGATTGGGCACTGACTCTTAGAAAAACGCATAACACTGCTGGAGGCCAGTGATAGGAAAACTCTATGCAATTCCTGGGGCCAAGGTAGAGCCTTAAGTTTAGGAATGTGCATAGCATGTCGGTGAAAGCAAGATCTAAGCCAAGGCAGCCTAGATCTACCTAAGGGTGACTTGAAAATGAGTAGATTCAAAAGTGTAAGAAAAGGATGGTGCAGACATGAGTGAATGATCATGCATGCAATCAAAACCAATTTAGGAATCAATGAAATAGAAAAATAATGAAGCTGATGGAGAGGGTGGCCGAAATGTCGACTATTAGTGAAAAAAAATGTTATGCATTCGACACTTAGGAAAGACAATGCAAAACTTGAAACATCACTTCTACAAGTTAAAAAAAACAAAAACGTCAGTGGTTGTTCAATAAAATAGTAAAAAAAATACTCACGCAAGCCAAGGAAATAAAAGCGACAGAAAAAGCAGCAAAAGACTTGAAAAGCAAAACTTACCTGGAAAAGTTGTGCCGAGTATGTCGAAGGTTCCAAAATGCCTCAGGAATGCTAGATCTCCAAGATTGAATGTGTGGAATGAGCTCTGGGGCATTGTTTAAATAGATTTAGAATATTTAGGGTTTATCATGAGCACGCCACAAATCTAGGAAAAAGTGACACTTGGCGAGAAGTTTCTAAAATCAACTTTGCATGTAACTCCCAGTGCTAAAAATAGATCCCTATTTTTTAGGGATGCTTTTTTCTTTTTTCACTTTTCACGAAAGGATGCCATGCATGCATGGGAATATTGCATAGTTCTGGAGGGAACTGGTAATTTGACGACACATGCATCGGACATCAAACTGAGGAATTCTCCTATGCAATTCTTGGGATGAGTGGCTCTGGTTGCCTCTACACAATTTTCCAACCAAAGACAAGCTTCCAGCATCATGGGATTCATTGAATTACATTAGGTGTTTAGGGCTTCATTAAATTACATAGGAATTCCTCCTAGTAATTTCTCATGGACATATGCACCATCTTCATGCTTAGGGTTTTCTTCAAGAGTTTACATGAGGTCAGAAGAATATTTTCCATCTCCAACAATGCCATATTGACATTAATGGCAACTTTGAGCAACAGTCTCCCCCTTT
The DNA here is from genome assembly GCA_000404065.3 of Pinus taeda. NCBI lineage: Eukaryota > Viridiplantae > Streptophyta > Pinopsida > Pinales > Pinaceae > Pinus > Pinus taeda. The sequence continues at coordinate 81,150 of APFE031533584.1, read as the reverse complement.
GTCATTGATGGAAATATTCTTGCCCTTTCAATAATTTCTCCCCCTTTGACATCAATGGTAAATGGGGTGCCAAAGTATTCCCCCTATCAAGTTGCTTCTTTTTCATGATGCTTCATCATATTTTCTTCATCAATGATAGTTCTTCATGATAGATATGTTGCCCCCCCTGTCATGGTGCTCTTCTTTTTGCTCAAGACAAGAAATATTTATGTCTTATGATCAAGTGGAAGACATCTTCATAATACCATGATTTTCTTCAATGGAGTTACTATTGAGAGATGATCTATCAAGATTTTCCATGTGTGACTCATCAAGGGTTTCATAGGGCTCTTCACAGATAGCTTTTGCAAGAGTAGTCAAGAATCACAATCTCCCCATAATAGTATGAATGGTCTCCTTTTTGGCATAATTTTATCATCAAAAACATGGCATATCACATCTTCCAAAGATGTACTCATTAGATCAATAGCATGAGTCAATGCATTGAGTGTTTAAGAGGATTTTTGATCCAATTTTGTTTCTTCTCCATACTTGTGTAACTTTCTTTTCTGGCTTGGTAGTCGTGGTTTTACCTTGTTTAGGGACCCAAGTCAAGTTACAATTATGAGCCATATGTCCAATTTTATGACACTTGAAGTATTCCATCTTGTTCATGAATGAGGAATCATGACTTCTTCTTGCAAAGTTTCTTCTAGGGATCTGGTAGGGACCATTATATTTGTCCTTGTGGTATGCCCTACAATCCTTTGCCATGTGCCCAAATTTTGTACAAGAATAGAAATAACCAAAAATTATACTTTGGTACCTGGAGGATGGAGGTTGCCTTGATGTACTTCTAAAGTCATCCTATCTTGGGAATTTTTTATAAATTTATTGCCTCTTGCATTCTTGACACCATCTGCATATCTTCTTTGAATAAGGTTTCTTCCAATGTCATCTTTACTCTTCTCCTTACTTTTGTTGGAACTAGGGGCATCGATATTTCTTCCAAGCTTCTTCACATCCTTTTTGTTGAAGCATTAGGGTTTGCATCATTTCTATTTGAGGGTTCACCTGCATAACCAAGCCCTAATTTATTAAGCGGGGATATTTGATGACTTAGGATGTCATCTAGGGTTTGAGAGCTCTTTAGAATTTTGTTCAGATGATTAACTTCTTTCCTTAGGAGATTAATTTCTTCTTTCATCATCTTGCATTATTTATCTCACTTTACTAGACTGATCTCCATTTCTTCCTTCATCATTATTTCTTCACATGTTTCGACCTTGAGAGAGGTGATATATGATTTTAATCTCAATATCTCTTCATCCTTTTATTCTAGTTGGCATGTCATGGTATTTCTTTCCTTTTTCACTTCATCAACTTGTCCTTCTTAGAGGGCCAAAACTTCCATCACCCTTTCATCTCCTTGTGCTCGTTTCTTTGCTTCTTCCAAATGAGATTTAAGGGAGAAGACATATTCCTTGTACTGACCAATTTTTCCTTTCAAGTTTGTTCAAGTCTTCATGTTTTTGTTCAAGATGTCTTGACAAAGTTTCTTCCCTTTTATTTTCTTTATCTAACTGATTTGTCGTGGATATGACTTCTTCATGATGCCTTTTCTTGTTTTGATGCAATTACTCCTTTATCTTGGTGAGCTCCTCATACATTTCTTGTATTTGAAGCTTGAAAATGTCAACTTACTTCCTTGTCTTGTCAAGTTCATAGTTTCTATCTTGTGATTGTTTCTTGAGCTCATCATTTTCCTTTTTCAAACTGATTATCTCTTCTAGGGCACCTACATGTTTTTCCTTGAGATGTTCTTTGAGATCTTCTTCATTTTCTTCATCTTCTAGGTCCTCCTTAGTCTTGATGACTTCATTCTTATTTTCAAATTCTTTAATAGGTTTTGGATTTCCTTCTTTCTTTCCATCATCTTCTTGACTAGAGGTCATTGTCAATACTCCTTTTGAGTGAAGATCTTGAAGTTTGTCCCACATACCTTTTGTTGATGAACATTTTTCCACTTTGGCCTTTTATAGGATCTAGTAGCCCACTCAAGATTTATTTTATCGCTCTTGCATTATATTCTTTGGATTCTCATTCCATCATGCTTTCAATAATCACTAATTCCCAGACTTCAAAACTTTGAGCCATTCAAAGATTCTTTGTTCTTATCTTCCATATATCAAAGTTTCCATTTAACAATGGAGCTTTCCCAATTTGATTATCTTCTACTTTCATGGTTGAAGAAGAGACATCTTTAGAAGGATTGTAGGCTTTCTTCCTTGGCTTTTCCATTTGTGTTCTAACGATCTACCTTCAAGATATTAGGATTTGAGTGAAGGCAGTAGCTCTGATACCAATTGTTGGAAATACTGGGGGGGGGGGGGGTGGTGAATCAATATTTATTTTCAATTGTTATTTTTACCAATTAAGATCCCTTATAATTAGAACACAAAATGAACAATGATAGAATAATACTTTTATTAATCATAAATAACGAAGACTTCAATCCTCTTATTTACAATAAATCAAGTACAATAATAATTAGGGCTCCAACCCTAGATGAAGACACCAATATCCAATCCATTAGGCCCCAACCTGTACTTTTCCAAGCACCAACTTGGACTTCATGAGGCTCCAACCTTGTCTTCCCAAGGCACCAACCTTGTCTCTACGAAGTTCCAACCTCTAGGGCTTCAACCCTCTTACTAGGACATGATTCAACTTGGTCTTCTTGAGGAATCCTATCCTATAGGGCTCTAACCTTCTGCTTCAGATCTTTAATATGGATTCAGCCGATTCTTTAAGGCTCCTAATATATTCTGCAGAAAAACCTGACAATATCTTCACCTTCAACAATGCCTTCACTTAATCTCCAAATCACTTCTTCAATGAAAAAATGATCTTCTCAAAAGTTGTCACCACAACTCTCCATTTCAACCAAACAAAATTCTCCAAGGTCACCTCATGATGACTTCAGCAATGCATCATGATTTCCAATCAGCTTCAAGATGTGTTCACAAGATTTTCAGTAATGCCTCAAGGTGTCTTCAACAAGTTTCCCCTAAGAAATGAAATCTTCTCCAAGGTATGCTCCAAATCTTCAAGAATACTTCACAAGTCAACAAAACTTCACAAGTTTTCACAAGATATGCACACTAAAATTCAAAGGATCTTTAACAATACTAGAGATGCTCCAAAATTCTTAAGTAATCAATTCTCCTTCAACAAGACTTAAAAAATTGTTCAAAAAAGTATATAATGTCTTCAATGACTACTCCAGAGATGATTGCCAAAACTACTGTTATAATTTTTTCCTCCAAACAGGTTCAAATAATGTGATTTATTTGTGATATTTCTAAATGCTACTACTGTAATCTGAGCTTATTCAAAGCAATAGGTCCAAGCCTTCTTTAAAGATGACTATCTTGAGTTAACTCCAAAGGATGTCTGTCCGAGCCTTCCATAATTTAGCACCACGGTTCCTAGTCTGAGACACTACAATTGAGTCTCCTTACTAATCCTCCCACCGAGGTGACTTTTACTAAAAGACTGATCGAGCACTAAAGCTATCCTCCAAAACTTGTTCACTGCCTGTCACAAATCTGAGTTGTACAAGTGTCACTCTTCAGTGGTTTGAGGTTGTTCACAAGTCTGAAAGCCACAATTGTCGCTGTTAATCCGAGTCTCTAACTATCCACATGACTTTTCGCACTGGTCTGAGGTATTTTCCTTCGGTTAGAGTCTGAGCTACAACAGGTGTACACTTCAGGTCCGAGCTTCCACAGGTGTATGTACCCAAGGTTTGAGCCTCCACACAAGTCTATCACAAGTCACAAATCTGAGGCTTCTTGAAGGCTTTCACTGTACTACAATCCAAGCCTTTTATATGCCTCTTGTAGTCCGAGCTTGAAAGAATTGCCCAAACATTGATGTCTTAACTCTCCTCAACCTCTATTCTATTTTAAATATGTTGGCTCATTGGTTTGAGTCTTGTGTCTACAGGTGGAGCTCCTTATCCTAGTTGTAATGGTGACTTTAACAAAGAATTGCCGAGGTGACTGCTCTAACAATCTAACAATCTAAGCTTCCCAAAGGGTGAAGTCTAAGCCTTCACAAGTTGTTGTCCAAGCCAAACATAAATTTTATTCTCCTTGGCCTCCTATATTCTTCACTTCAGATTCAAATTTTTCCTTAACCAAATTCCATTTTGTGTTTTTATGCTTTTTGATTGACAGAGACACACCTTGAAACGAGTTGAACACTTGTTTTTATACGAATTTGATGAGAGGAGTTTCTGCCTTGTGGAGGGGCAGACCTGTCGGTTGAATAGTCGTGTCTCTTTGGTGGAAGCTGACATAAATATGGGTTGTCATATCCCTTCTTTTTTGGTAGCCTTAGAAGAGTCGATTTGATTTTATTTGATTTTATTTAATTTTTATTTGATTTTATTTAACATGAACAATCAAGCCTTAGAAGAGTCGATTTGAATTTTTAAATTTAAATGAACTCTGACCAATTTTTAGTGCGGAGATATTATTTAACAAAACAATTATTGGTCTTCCATGTGAAAGATGGATCATATAAGAAGTATGGAAAAGACCTTGTGTGCCATGTGAGCGATGTATTACACCATGCTATTTCATTATACATTATGCCTACCATGTATGGTCATAGGGAACCATGTTTCCTACATTATACATTATGTCTGCCATGTATGGTCACAAGGAACATGTATGCCATGTATGGTCATAGGGAATATGCATGCCATGTTTTTCTGCCATTAATCAAATTCATTTGTCAATAAGGATTTTTTTTATATTGTTTCAAAATATATTTGTTGCTAAGGATTATGTTTATTTTAATAATGTTTGTTAGTGTGTATTGTAAGATAATGTATCATAGCATAAGGTAATGTATGGTAGTGTAAATGTGTGGTTAGGGTTTAAGCTTTATCTCTTTAAATTTTTAGGATTAAGGTATCATTAGGAGCAAGATTTTAGTGTTGGGGTTAGGTCTCTATTTAGTACTTTATTTATAAGGATTATGGCTTTTTCAAAGGCATCATGGGCTTTATTGAATTACATTAGGTGTCTAGGGCTTCATTGAATTACATAGGAATTTCTCATGGAGATATGCACCATCTTCATGCTTAGGGTTTTCTCCCAAGGTTTGCATGAGGTCACAAGAATATTTTCCATATCCAACAATGCCATATTGACATCAATCACAACTTTGACCAACAAATAATAGAAAACCAATTTAATTATACAATTCATTTTCATATAGAGGAGTGCAGTTGTGTATATTTTATTTTATTAGTTAACTCTCAAAGATATAACTATTAATTATTATATATTTTATTATTAAAAAAAATAAAAAATAATATTTATTAAAAAAATAATATAATATATTTATATAAAATATTTTTAAATATAAGAAAAACATTAATTGAATATTGATATTATTTGAACCTATCTCACACATATCAAGTCTAGCCAATTCATCTGTGTGTGTTTCTCAGTAAAGTAGATACGAATATGGCCGTTCCAAAGTTATGTGGTATTCCACATGTTTTCAAAGATCATTGAAATCACTAAGTAGCTTGCATATGGGTGGTGGAACAAATATTAAATATTAATACATATATTATTGGTCATAGTGTAACCATATTTACTTTTTAAACCAAAGTAAAATACTGTTGTTAATGAAGGAAAATGACTAATCTCGTAGGATTGGTACTCATTATCAATTTACTAAGTATTTATTGGAAAAGCAATAACAATAAATATTGATTTTACTGAGATAACCAAGTTGAAACTTGAATGACATGTATATTATAAATAACATATATGTTTTATAGCAAATTAACAAATCCAAGTTGAGATAAATTCAATTGGATAAAGTGTGACTGTGGAAGAATAAAGTGATAAAGAGATTAAGGAAAAAGATCGTAGATTCATGAAAATGGAAATAAATGATAAATGACCAATCAATAGTTATTATTAAAAAAAAAAAGGACAATAAAACATGTTTATAGAGATAGAAACAAAAAATTAGAAGATTCTTAACATGTATGAGCTTAACCTGGCTCTTAACTAGAGTCACCACCTTCTTTCATATGAATAAGTCAAATAAGACAATGAATTTACACTATCAACCAACTAAAGGAATTGCAAAAAACAATATTAAGGAGGAACACAACTAGATGAAACCAAAACAAACCATTAGACTATCAACATAGGAGAATGATAAGGTAAGAATATAATAAATTAATTAGGCTATAAACACAACCAGCAAAACTTAACAATAAGAAATTTTGTAAGGGGATACATAACAATCACAAACTAGTGAAAATAAACTAGTGAAAATGAAGTGACCCACTTGACCACATTCTTCACAAAAACAACAACGTATAACAAGAAAACATATAATCAGAAATCCAGCATATCATGTAATATGTTGAGTAAAGAATATAAACATACAATAATTTAGTAGTAGAGACATACTCCCAAGTAATGTGAACTCAAGAAAATAAATTTGCAAATAATACAAACAAAAATAGACCCCTAAAGAAGCCCATGTTTAAATAAATATCGGTATATGGATTGAAAGTGAACTACATATGCCTCACAACTCTATATCAAAACAAATGTGAGGAGTTAAGGAGATTGTTTCCCATGGCAAATTTATCATTTGTTGGACACACCAAAATATAAGGAAGATGACTTGAATTTTTAGAACCCATGGTGATATGCAACACAATCTATGACAAATTGAACCTTGGGAGGTCAAAATTTAGAATTGATTTTCTAAATTTCACAAATATGCATTAACATATGATAAAAAATAGAAAAATAGTAAATAACCAATTTAAGACAAAATAAGAGACAAATAGGGATTACAAGGTAAAACTCTAGTGTGGGGAAACATCTACAGAAACAACTCCTTTATTCTCCAACTAAACACCCAATCATATAAGGCCACACCCCCACATAGGCGTTAGAGATCACTAAATTTTCTCGCTTGCACACTCAATAGTCTTCTTCACCTATATTATATATTAGAGAGTGAAATGAAAAAAAACCCATGATACATGTGGGGTAAAGCCCTTTTATAAGATGGTGAACGGTTGAAGAATAACTTGGTAAAAAAAACCATTAGGAAATCATTAGTACATTCACATTCTAACATCCCCCCTTAATGATGACCAAAGGGATAGAATCATATGAGGAAGATGCCATTATCTAACATCCTCCCTTGATAAAAACTTATTGCATCTTAATAAGTTATAAAGTTGGAGAAACTTTGGTTTTGTGATGGATTTGGTGAAAGTATTCACAACTTTCTATTCAATAGGACAATGACAAAAAACGCCATCATCTACGATATCTTGAATGAGTATCAAGATTAATGTGTTTAGTCTTGGAGTGATATAATAAATTGTAAGAAAGCACCCAGATTGTCAAATATTAGCTTAATGAACTACCTATAGCCACATGGATTCTTTAACTACTCAAAGAACCTTTGGTTCCAACACTCATTTGTAAAATTAACTTGGAGGAAAACAAAGCACATATACAACCTTCCCCCTTCAGTTTCTTTTATTGCAAAAGATTATAAACCATAGTACAACAAAAATTTTGAATAAGTCTCACTACTATCACCAATGACAAAAAAACACTTTTGAAAATGTATATAAACACTAACACCTTGAACACTAATTAAACACCAGTAATGAAAGAAATCATCAAACAAGTTTCCAGGTCACTATTAAAAATTATAGACTTTGTCAATGGTCAAATAGGTACTAACACGTGTGGTAGTATGAAACTATATCTACCAAAAACTCAGTTGAACATAGTTTAGTTGGTCTCAACAAGTCCCAATCGAGACTCTAGTTGATGAACATTTTTAGTTGAACCTTATTTAACCACATCCAAGGTAATAAAAAAGAAGTAAGAGAATAATTTTATGGTTGTATAGTGGATGATACAAAATGATATGAAGTCCTCAAGCATGTGTAACACACTTCATGACCCATCATCAGTCCAACTATAGTCTACACAACAGTCAACACTGGTCCATGGTTCTATCTTTCATGTCCTTGTTGCAAAGATATGAAAGCATAACTATCACATTCCCAATAATTTTGATTCCTGGGTAAATTTATTTGATTGTTATGAGGATGACGATATGACATAGATGCGGGCTTAAGTTCCAATTCACTAACATGAGTAGAATAACATTGTATATCAACAACATTATTATCTTCAATGACATTATCAATAATATTAGTGGTTTACTCAACATAGTCAATTGAGGGTAGCTCTTCCAATAACCCAATTTAAACTCCTCCTATAACAAATAAAACCTTTTGTGATTCAACAAGACTAGATGTAGGAATTAAGGAAATAATAAAAACATCATATCGAATGCCTACTCTAGATGTATGTATCTTAACGACAATAGAATTAGCAATTCCTTGCCCATTCTTCACAAGTCCACATCTAGTGTAGCCGATCTTGCTCAAAAATCAGGGCCCAATACTTGTAGTGTTATTTTCAAAGATAGGAGAATCATCATGATTAGTGGTGAATAAAACATGTGATGAAATAAAAATACCAATATTAATGGTCTTACAATAATTTAGAATGTAAGCAATATCATCGGTAGATGAGTTCATCTACTCAACATCATTAGTCTTCTTTTCATCATTCTACAATCAACTAAATTCTAGCTCAAGATTATATTTTCATCTATGCGATATTTTAATAATATCATCCTTAATAGTCAATTGCATCAACAAAGAGTCATGATATTCCTTCAAATATTGATATTTATTTTTCAATACTTCCTGCTTTATCTACACGCGGGCAACAACAAACTGCAAGGGAATGACTTCTTGACAAACAAAATCAACAACCTTTCTGTCTAGAGAGTAGTTAGAAACATCATTAGTTTGGTTATATAGAGAAGCTAAATTTTTCCACACCTCAACTGGGTATCTTCAGCCACTATATGTACCTATAGATTGTATGAGATAGTTTTCCCAATGAGACTTGTTTCTTGTTTACAATGTTCACCCCATATAGCTAAATCTTTGACATTGATTATTTTCTTCTTGGCAGCATTGACTATGCACCAACAATTCTTTCTCCTAAGAATGTCGATTAAATTTCTCTTCCAAACAAGTTAGTTAGTTAGTGCCAGCTAATACAAGGAATAACAAAACCTATGTATTCATGATGAATGAAGCTCAAAACAAGGAAACTAATGCAAATAAATGCAGTAAAGGGAGTAAAGATGAGCCCCTCCCAGGGTCTATAATAATAAAGTGAGATAACAAAGCCCCACATATGCTCACAATGGTAATATCAACATGGAACTTGTGACCTCCAAAAATATTGTAACAAATTATACAATGTCACCATAGAATTGATTGAAATAAATTTCCAATTGAAGTATGTAAACATAGATGGAAAGCAAGATAATTTGAGTTGTATGGATGTCCACAAAGGAAAACCTAAAAGGAAATTATCAAGCTTGGATTCGCATAGGCTACAAGTTGTAAGAATACTAATTACCAATTAGATTGATCAATTTTAATATTCCCTGTGGCGGACATTTTTTTATCAGAAATTGTAAGATGGACCAATATGTTGAATATACTAGGTTGATTTGATTTTGTCCCACCATTCAAGGTCAAAATAATTTAGTTCGTGGTTTTTTGATATGGGAGGATCCCAAAAGCCTCAAAATTAAAAGTTCTCAAAACCTTATGAAAATAACACCATGTCAAAGATCTTGATGAGGTGATTCCAACACCACTTGAATCACATCAAATGGGGTTCGTATGCAACATTTAGGAACACCTATCCTTTATTCACCAAGCTAATTTGATATGCTGATCAATCTAGGGCCACATTTCAGAATATTTCAAATTAGGATCCATGAACATGAAAATAGATTCATCTTTATAATCTCAAACAAACAAACCAAATACCTCACTCATACAATGAGTTTCAAGGATATGCTACAATCCTTCAATCAAATCATCTACTCAACAATCCAATACTCAAGCATCGGCTCAAACAAACAACTCACACAACAATATTTCTACACCTCAAAATAGACTTGAAACCCTATTACAAATCATGACAACATGCTACAACAATCAGTAATCCCTGCACACACAAATGTCATACCATCAAACTATATTGATCTCCCATAATATCTTATCCATGTCCTACAAAACTTCTGCATCTGCAAACTCTGTCTCTAGCTATAGACCAACCTCTTCCTCTACAAATAGTGAGGATTGGCCTCTACATGCATCACACAATGTTATGATCTCAAAGGTTTATCTCTGTGTGTGCTCACCTCAACAAATTTGACCTCTATGCTCCAGGAGGTTTCCCTTTGTTCTCTACTCAAATCTTTGCTCTATTTCCTCACTTCAAATGGCCTATCTACTCCATATTTTATACCAATTTTGCCACTACTCCACTAATTGGTCCATTAAAGGCATTCATAATTTAAAACACATCAAGACATGTTTATTAAGTCAATATGAACCTTTAATGAAATTTCCCAAACAAGATATATCATAAAAACCCAATAAAACACTTGAGGAGTGAAAGAAACCCAGAGAAAACTCATCTACAGACCTGGACGCTCCCATAACACACTGTGCATGCGTCTAGGGCCTTGGATTCTCCCACAAGCCTCCGTGCCAGCATCTAGGGACTTCCAGATGCTCCCAAAAGCCTTTGTGCATGCATCTAGGGCTTAAAATCACCAAAAACCATGCCTCCTCTACTCAGAACTTGTCTCAACTTGTTCCACTTCTTGTCAAGCATATGTAGGTCCCTTGGAAGACACTGGAACCTATGAAAAACTCCATCAATCTAGTGGAGTAACTCCATCATCATCATAAGTCAAACTAGGTTGACTTGGATTCCATCCATCAGTTGCACTAGCTCTCAAGCCATCAACCTTCACCACAACTACTCCAACATCTGCAAAAACCTATCCAACACTCGTAACATTTTTACAAGATATGAAAATCCTTAGAAACATCATGGCAACTTCCTAAAGGGTCCAAACATGATTTAATCATCAGAAGTGCAAGGAACAAACCATGAGAGCATAAACTAGCTCAAGTGGCATCAACCATGAAGCTCAACATCATACATGAAGAGCAAATGTACATGTGATCATGTCGGTCTATGCAACTCATGTAGACATCATCTAAACCAACTTAAGAGCACCAAATCCACATCTAAAGAGCATCAAGGACATATATCAAGCATCCTATGCATGGAGACCTAGCCATCCAAACCAACAAGACCAACAGAGTACCTACAACCCAAGCATATGTCACAACAACCATGCATAAGCCAAAACCAATACTGTCAACCATAGCATATACATACCATCAAACAACATGCTCTGCCATGTTGACATCGATGCCAACATCTCACTACAACACTCATCATCTCATCACAATCAATGCAGCCTCCTCCAACACCATGCTACTAGGTTGACATCAATGCCAACCAAAACCATCGATCGCAACACCAATGCCAACAATCTCCCCCTTTGGCATTGATTTCAACCCAAACTGGGTCAAACAAAACCATCCTCATGAAGGATTGAACTCCTCATTTTCTCCCCCTTTGACATTAATGGAAAAGGGAAGAACTCATACAAATCACCATAGCTGAAAATCACTACACCCCTAGACATTAGCTGTGTCTCAACAAGAAGCAAAAAATATAACCATCCACATATGGGTAGCAAAATACAACTATATCGTGATGGAAGCATGAAAAAAAATAGCAGTGACGTTAAAAAACTCTCTCTTTCTCTTGAAGTAGTAGCAACATGCTCCCTCAAGCAGCAACACATAATGAATGAAGATAAGAGCAATGAATAAGCATGCTCCCCCTGAACAACATCATCCTGTAACCAATTCCTTCTAGTTTAAGGCTACATATGAAAGACCATGGACTAAAAATATAACATATGACTGACCCACACCCATCAATCCATATGAATGGCTACCCTCATCAGTGAATAATATACATGAAGTCTCTCTCTCCACATGACCATCGCCAATGATATACAATACAATGTAGTACATGGCTATATAATGAAATACAAGACTATCAAATGACTAATACATGATGTACAATAGCCCAAAGATGGTTGCAACAACTCATAACAATGCCAACTCTCATGACTCATGACCTTCCTATCACCAACTAATGACACCATAGACTCAATGACATGAACACTTAGAGTACATGGCTTCATATGACAATGCATGACATTATGAGTACATAACTGATGTGAGACATTATGAACAAATACATTACCATAAATGCCTCATAGACATTAAGAAAATCATTGTACGATGTGAGACATGAGGTACCAATCTCATATATGAGTCTCCATTAACCAACGCTTCAAATGGAGAGAAATTGAACCATACATATATCATGAATGAATATCATCAATAAACCCAAAAATGTCAAGGAGCATCAACAAATGTATCATATAATTCCTTCTCTCTTGCAGAAAATGAGTCATATCTTAACAACAAATGTAGCAACAATAAATTGAGTAGCAACATCTCTCTCTACTAAGACAATCATCATCCATATCATGGTAATAATAGAAAAAACATATTATGTGTTGAAAATAGCAACAAGAAATGCTAAAAATAGCATTTCTATAAATAGCATTTCAGGATATACTCCAACTCTGTTGGAAATAGCAAAAAATAGAAATGCAAAAAATAGCATTGCATAGATAGCATTTCGGGATATATTCCAATTTCAATTTGTCCTTGAATTAAAATTGAGAATTAAAGTTCGAATTTAGTCTCACCAGCTATTTGAAAAATAATTAATTAATTCATCTCGAGTTAATTAGTTGGAGAAAATCAAACATGAAGTCTTTGTGAAGACATGCAACAGTTATCCCTTTGATTGAGGAAGTTATCCCTTAATTAAGGAGATAAGGATGAGTTGTATTTGAATTGTAATTAGTTAGCTCAGTTAGCTGAGTTAAGTCCAGTTCAATTAGTTCCAAACAGTTGGAGGAAATAATTGTGAGTTTAGTCAGTTAAGGCATGCATGCATGCACCTAGTGTTCTCCACATAACTGAATATTCTCTCATAAATAACTCATGCATGTCAGTTCAGAGAAAGACCCAGTTGAGATTAAAGACAGGGACATCGTACTATCAGTTGGAGGAATTTTCCTATAAAGGAAACTCATCTATGCAGAAGGAATTAACTCCTTTAGGATTGCTTAGTTATTTCAGAGGTCAGAGCAGTGTGTGAGGAGAGAATCACACAGGTGGTAGCTGGAGGACCCAGGAGAAACTGCGCAAGGAAATATGGGGCTTGGAGGACTGAACAAAGGCATATGTGTTGTCTATTTTGTCTATGAGAAACAATGAGGGATTGTACTGGGAGCTAGATAGCTTGAGAGCTAAAGCTTTGTGTAATCCTGAGATATTTCCACTTGTATGATAATATAGATTGCATGGTTTTTAGATGAGGCTTTCCCCACAGTATTCTTATGTGTTTCATGTGTCTGATTTCTTCTTCTCTATTATATGTGTTCCGATTGATCTTTCTCAAATTGATTAAGCTTCCGCAAATTTTGATAGTAGAAGTAGATCAAGTATTTTGCTTTAGTTATATTGCATTATCAGGTGATCTACAGTGAGAATTTCTAAATGGTATCAGAGCTAGCTGATCTATAGAGAAATTTCTACATGGTATCGGAGCAAAGGTGATCAAAGTGGAGTACATTATACAAAGAAGGGAGATGTTCGAAGTTTGAAGTTCTTGATTGCAGGTACAAAATCGATTTCTTATCACATCTCAAAGTTCACCAATGGCGTTCAATGGCTTGAGACTTGAGTATGCCCTGGATGGTAGCTCGAATTACATAGCCTGGAAGGATCGCATGGAAGCAGTATTAGAGGACAATGGTTTGAAGGACTTCATTGATCAAGAAGTCCCCAAGCCAACAACAGCTAATGCCCAAGAATTGGCAGAATGGAAGAAATGTGTGGCGAGAGCGAGGAGGATTCTTCTGGAGGGAGTTCGAGACCATATTGTCTCGAGTCTCCAGGGGAAGGAGACTCTGTTTTCAATGTGGAAGACATTGAAGGATCTATATCAGTACAACAGTGACCAGAGGAAGCTAGCGTTGAAGGACAAGCTTCGGAAAATCAAGTGTGAAAAGGGTGACACGATCTCTACATATCTGAACAAGCTCACCACCCGTAGAGATGAGCTTGGAAGTGTAGGAATCACGACAGCCGATGATGACATGGTGAGTCTTTCTCTCCTCAGTCTTATTGAGAGCTGGCATAGCTACCAGGACTCAGTGAATGGAAGAGAGAAACTGCCAGATTGGGAACGACTGTGATTGGATCTGATGCAGGAGGAGATCAGGAGGAGCACCAAAGATGGTTCTTCATTCAAGGAGGACGAAGAAAATCTATCCTTAGCTAGTAAGGCAAGGAAAGGGAAGGAGAAGGATTCTCATTCCAAATTGATTACTTCCCATGGTGGAAAGAAGATTGACAAATCTAAAGTGAGATGCTTTAATTGTCATGAGGTGGGCCATTATGCAACTAATTGTCCATTGAAGAAATCCAAGAAGGGATCATTGGAAGAATCTGAAGGTGAGGCATTGGCCTCTCAATTCAAATTGGATTTTACCCTCATCGCATGCATGGTTTCATTGATGATGGGTTGTGGTTGGTTTCTTGATAGTGGAGCCTCATTCCACATGACCGACGATAAGAGTTTATTCAGTATCTTGGAGGAGAAGGACCTCCAAAAGCGCATAGAGATGGGCGATGATGGAAAGTACCATGTTTCAGGTGAAGGTACAGTTGTGTTTCAGAGGGAGCATGGTGTTTGCATCACCTTGACAGATGTGAAGTATGTGCCAGGACTGAAGAAGAACTTGGTATCGATCGCGATGGTGGAGGACAAAGGCTATGATGTTGTCTTCAGTAAGGGAAAGGTTTTCCTTATACACATCACCAGGAGATAGGTGAAGCAGATTGGTTCACGATTCAAGAACCTGTATGCTCTTGAGGTTCAAGATGCATGAAAAGCCTTGAGGAGCAAGGCAAATGTTGGAGACTTAGTGGTTGAGAGGGAGAGTACATTACCTCTCAACATGTAGCACCAGAAGAAGTCTCAGATAGTTGTGGAGGAGCCACAATTGGTGAAGTAGTTTTAGGAGGTTGTGGAGCAGTCACAACTGGAGAAACCGAGAGGAGATCAAGTGGAGGCATCCACTCATGTAGAGACCTCCAGTAGGGGGAAATTTTGAGCCAAGCGCGCAGAGGGATCACATGCAACCATACCTCCAGGTGTGAGGTGGGGCGATGTGAAGTGATAGTCCCATGAAGGCTGAAATAGGGGCAGGATCCTTGAGGTACCCAGCCTCTTTGATTAGACCTTGCTACGGGAGCCCCGACGAGGAGTAGCAGGACTGGTTGAGTGGGTAGAGACAGATGCAGATGGAGCGAAAGAGAGAGCTACAATGCATGAGTCCCAAGATAATGCAGACCTGGTAGGCTGCAGCAATGTTAGAGGCACAGGAGTGTTGCACCTGTGCAGGATGGCACAAAGAGGTGTGCAACGGTGCGAGATGCATGGAGTTGTTGTAATAGTGCAGAGGTCAGAGAGGGAGCACTTGTCAGCGGTAGAGGGAGCTTCAAAATCAAAGGGTGTTTCTAGACCAATAGGGAGGTCAGGTGGGAGATCAGTTACTTACTTCTCAGTAACTGAGTTGCAGTGCAGCAGTGGGTAGCACGACGCATCATGATGAGAGGAGGTGCAGTGCAGATGCATGCTGGGAGATAGGACCAGCAGCAACAAGGATGCAGCAGGAGGAATCAGTGTGATTGATGTAGTTAGAGTTTTCAGTCAATAGAGGCAATAGCAGTCAGAGACTTTGATGACAGAGGCATCATTCTGATTCAGGTTGGATATTTTTTGTGTTTCGAGAGTTGTTGGAGAAACAACACTTAAGATAAGTGTTGCATGCAGAACATTCCAAAGGTTCAGGATTGGGTTCGAGTTGAATGCCTTTCTTGTTGAGAGGGAGTGTTGAAAATAGCAACAAGAAATGCTAAAAATAGAAATGCTAAAAATAGCATTGCTAT
>APFE031533584.1:37333-64188 GCA_000404065.3 Pinus taeda | reverse complement strand
CTCACCAGCTGTTTGAAAAATAATTAATTAATTCATCTTGAGTTAATTAGTTGGAGAAAATCAAACATGAAGTCTTTGTGAAGACATGCAACAATTATCCCTTTGATTGAGGAAGTTATCCCTTAATTAAGGAGATAAGGATGACTTTTAATTAGTTAGCTCAGTTAACTGAGTTAAGTCCAGTTAAATTAGTTCCAAACAATTGGAGGAACTAATTGTGAGTTCAGTCAGTTAATGCATGCATGCATGCAACTAGTGTTCTCCACATAACTGAATATTCTCTCATAAATAACTCATGCATGTTAGTTCAGAGAAAGGCCCAGTTGAGATTAAAGACAGGACATTGTACTATCAGTTGGAGGAATTTTCCTATAAAGGAAACTCATCCATGCAGAAGGAATTAACTCCTTTAGGATTGCGCAGTTATTTCAGAGGTCAGAGTAGTGTGTGAGGAGAGAATCACACAGGTGGTAGCTGGAGGACCCAGGAGAAACTGTGCAAGGAAATAGGAGGCTTGGAGGACTGAAGGAAGGAATATGTGTTGTCTATTCTGTCTATGAGCAGCAGTGAGGGACTGTACTGAGATCTGGATAGCTTGAGAGCTAAAGCTTTTTGTAATCCTGAGATATTTCCACTTGTATGATAATACAGATAGCGGTGTTTTTAGTTGAGGCTTTCCCCATAGTATTCTTTTGTGTTTCATGTGTATGCTTTCTTCTTCTCTATTATATGTGTTCCGATTGATCTTGCTCAAATTGATTAAGCTTCCATAAAGTTTGATAGTAGAATTATATCAAGTATGTTGCTTTAGTTGCATTGCATTATTCTACAGTGAGAATTTCTACATGGTATCAGAGCTAGCTGCTCTATAGAGCAATTTATACACTATGACCATCAACAACAACAACGTCAATGACTCATCTTCAATGATCTGATCTAAAATTAATATTGTAGCAATAGTATATGGAAACTATCCTGAACTAATAACCATGCAACCATGTCATTGTAGGACATCCTCTAGGCATGAGATAACCAATAAAATGAGAAATCTGTAATATAAGTTTCATCCATTCTCCCATGTTATCATATGTGCAGAAATTCATGCACCACATCCAATGTAGAAAACTTTAGCCATCATCATCAACACAATGTGCAAGAACTATGCAGCAATACTCCTCAAGAATTCACAAAACCAACCAGCAAATTTCGAGGCACATGCATGCATCACTAATTCTTCCTCATGTGAAATATGACAATCTAATGAAACACTATAAATGAGGATTTCAATGTGAGTAACATCACTCTCTCAATCTATCACCAAACTTCCCATGAATTCATCACGCATGGCATAAATGTTATACATGCATAACATAGAATCATATCAAACTCCCCCTATGCATATGTGATGTCTCCATCAACCATTGCTTGCTACATAAGACATTTGTTAGTGTGCATAAATATAAATGATCTTCACACAACATGGCTGCAACCATCAACAATCATGCGTCAAAAGATAAAAATAGCATGTAATATATCAATCTTGTAGACTCCCCCTGAACTCATGCACTCTCCTTCCATGAATAGGTGCATGAAGATGAAAAAATATACTCCCCGTGAGTAGAATATCCTTCTTCAAACCAAACCATCTTTCCTTGAAATCCTTTAAGGTTCTTTGTAACTCATTTTTTCTTATCCATACTTTCTTTGTCTTCAATGGTGGTCTTGCTTCTTTTTTGGGATCAAACCTGCCATATATGCAAGCTAGAGCCTTGTGGCCAAATTTTCCACACTCGAAACAACAATTATCCAAAGATCTATGTTTTCTTGCATAAAATTTACAATCTCTAGCATGATGACCAAAATGATTGGAAGGAAAACAATAATTATAAAATAAACGTTGATACCTTGTTCTTTGATTTTTTGGATGATGTGGTCTTGGCTGCTTCCTTGATCTTTTGAATTGCTACAAATTGTGGTTCTGTTCTTCTATCCTTTTCTTCTTCTGATAAACTCTTCTATTCTTTGGCTTTCTTTGATGATGCTTCTTCCTAGGCCCTTGATTGAATTGGGATGTGGTGGTGTGCTTATGATTTTCTACTACATGGTTTTCCTTCACTTTCTCCTCTCCATTTACGAGATTTGATCCTTCATCAAAGCCCAACCCGATTTTGATATGAGGAGATCTCTGACTGATAAGGATCTCATCCAAAAAATTTCTGCTTTTATCTAACTTCCGATACTGAGATAGTTGATTATTTTCCTTTTCAAGCTCACATTTCAAAGAGGTTAATTCCTCTTCTAGTCTTGCACAATAATCTTCTCGATCTTGCAACTGATTCTTCAACATCTCATTTTCTTTGATGAAATTTTCATGTGGTATCTCTTGAACAATAGAAATTGTGTCAATGCTTTCATGGTTTCTCTCACTATCTTCTTGAGAGGATATTGAATCTACTTCTATGAATGTAGAATCTTTTGTAATATATTCCTTTTCTTCAAGAATGGAGTGAAGTTCTTTAATAATTTCTGAAATATGAGATTCATCTCTTCCACACATACTATGCAGCTTATCCATGATCTCTTTTGCAGTTTTGTAGTGACTTACTATAGCAACATCATGATGCAATAGGGTTTTCAAGATGATCTTCTTGCCTTTCTCATTTGATTCATCATATGTTTTATATTATAATGAGAGAAAAAAATCCTCATCAAGATCAATAAAATAATCTTCCAATCTTACCTTCCATAGTGCATAATTCGATCCATGAAGAGTGAGTAGACCATTTGCTCCAAAATCTCCTTGAAAGACCATGATCTACCTTCCAGCAATGAAGCTACAACAAAGGCAACCTGACTCTGATACCAATTGTTGGGAAGGTGTTCACTTACTTCGGGGGGGTTTGAATCAATAGTGACAATGTATACTTTAAAATTCTTTTCTTCTTACTGATTCATAATCACACATACACCATTAGTAGATTATATCATATTATGCACTAATCATCAAAGAAAATATAATGATAATCACATGAAAGCCATAAACCAATTAAAGAATCACATGCACAAGGGACACAAGGATCTCTGGTGGAAAACCTCCCTCCGAGGAAAAAACCACCCTTTGTTCTTGTTGTTGCTTTGTTGCTAATTTTATTAATCAAGCAAATTAATTTACATCATAGATGGCTATGCCCAACAAGGAAGTTTCTCATATAACATCGACTAAGTGAACTCCTATATACTGGAGACTATTATCCCCTAAAAGTATTGCCCAACCACCATTGGACTAAGAGAATGTTTCTTCCTTTTACTGGCTACCTACACCCATAGGCAAGGAACACCTATCCCTTCTTCACCAAGATAATTCGATCTGCTAGTTAATCTATGGCCAAATTTCAGAATATTTCGAACTAGGACCCATGAACACAACAACAACAACTTCATCATTATAATCTCGAAAAAAAAAACCAAACACCTCACTCATACAATGAGCTTCAAGGACACGCAACAATCCTTTAATCAAATCATCTACTCAACAATCCAATACTCAAGCATCGACTCAAGCAAGCAACTCACAGAACAATATTTCTACACATCAAAATAGACTTGAAACCCTACTGCAAATCATGACAACATGCTACAACAATAAGTAATCCCCGCACACACAAATGTCAGACCATTAAACTATATTGATCTCCCATAATCTCTGATCCATGTGTTGCAAAAATTCTACATCTACAAATTGTGTCTTTGGCTGTAGACCAACCTCTTCCTCTACAAACAGTGAGGATTGGCCTTTACATGCATCACATAATGTTATGATATCAAAGGTTTATCTCTGTGTGTGCTCACCTCAAAAAGTTTGACCTCTATGCTCCAAAGGTCGCCCTTTATTCTCTACTCAAAGCTTTGCTTTGTTTCCTCACTTCAAATGGCCTATTTACTCCATATTTTATACAAATTTCGCCACTACTCCACTACTTGGTCCATTAAATGCATTCACAATTTAAAACACATCAAGACATGTTGATTAAGTCAATATGAACCTTTAATGAAACTTCCCGAACAAGATAAATCATAAAAACCAAATAAAACACTCGAGGAGCACGAGAAACCCTAAGAAAACCCATTAACATGCATGGACACGCCCATACCATTTTGGGCATGCGTCTAGGACCTTGGATGCTCGCACAAGCCTTTGTGCTAGCATCCAAGGACTTCCAGATGTTCCCACAAGCCTCTGTGCTTGTGTCCAAGGCTTAAACTCACAAAAAACCATGCCTCCTCTGCTTGGAACTTGCCACAACTTTTTCCACTACTTGTCAAGCCTCTATAGGTCTCTTGGAAGACACTAGAACCTTTGAAACACTCCATCAATCCACTGGGGTAACTCCATCATCATCATAAGTCAAACTTGGTTGAATTGGATTCCATCCATCAGTTGCACTAGCTCTCAAGCCATCAACCTTCACCACAACTACTCCAACATCTGCAACAACCTATCCAACACTTGTAACATTTTTCAAAGATATGACAATCCTCAGAAACATTGTGGCAACCTCCTAAAGAGTCCAAACATTATGATATCATCATAAGTGCAAGGACCAAACCATGAGAGCATAAACTAGCTCAAGTGGCATCAACCATGAAGCTCAACATTAGACATGAAGAGAAACTGTACACGTGATCATGTTAGCCTATGCAACACATGTAAACATCATATAAACCAACTAAAGAGCACCAAATCCACATCTCAAGAGGTTCAAGGACATATCTCAAGCATCATATGCATGGGTACCTAGTCATTAAAACCAACAAGACCAACATAACACCTGCAACACAAGCATATGTCACAACAACCATGCACAAGCCAAAACCAATACCATCAACCATAGGATATGCATACCATCAAATGACATACTCTACCATGTGGAGATCAATGACGACATCTCACTGCAACACTTATCATCTCATCACAATCAATGCAGCCTCCTCCAACACCTTGCTACTGAGTTGACATCAATGACAACCAAAACAAATGATCACAACACTAGTACAAAGAGTCCTAACTATGTCAATTTATATCAAACTATTATAAATACTTTTATATTATACTAAATATTACCACACTAAAGAATAATATACCACTAAATATATTAAGCTATAATATGACTATTCTAAAATATATTAAATATTATAATATTACTCTATGTGAAATGTGAATGTTATTAGATCTAATACTAATTAGTAATAGTAATTAAAATTAATTCTACAACTAAATATCAAAAACAACAAAAGGAATTACAAGTCTCATAAAAACTAATTAAATGTTAATTTTAATTTAATCTAACCATAATAATAAAGCATAAGTTTATCTACATAATGTACAGAATATATATGATTCCTTTTATATTGATCTTTAACAATTTGGATGAAAGATAAGATCATATCAAGCCGTAGTATCGCTGGCCTCTTGCCTAAGCAAGAGAGTACTTTAGATGAAAATGTGATCTTACGTTATGATGTTGACAGGTTGTATGAGAAGATGAAATGGGGATACTTGAGAGATTGTGTCACATTCAATGAAATCGGAATAGTCCTTGTCTCATTGAGTGAGAGAGAAAAGGGAGAAAATGAATGATTTTTTTTTTTTTTTTTCTTTCCTTCCAAGTATGAATTCAATATAATTTTTTCCATTATGTCTGGGAGATAGCTCATGAAACATAATGAAATTTTTTTAAAAGTATGAATTCAATATAAAAATTTCCATTATGTCCGGGAGATAGCCCATGAAACATAACAATGATTAGGAAAAAATGACATTAGAGTTTGTTGGTAATTAGTTATAAGTAAATTATGAACTAATTTCATTGAATCCACCTTCAATTATGCAAATCCCTGCAAATAATAGCTTTACAGAAACCAATTAATAGAAACAGATGGAAATTACAATAGTGAAAATGTACATTATCCTACTAATATTTAACATAACTGAATTATAATCAGGTAGCTTAGAAGAAATAAATAAACTCATAAATCTTTAGAGCAATGTGAGAAAATGCAAGTTATATATTAATCATTTTGCAATTTATTTGTACAATGCTTGAAAATCCTGATTATTTTTCAGAATCAACTCACTAAGAATGAATTGCTTTCACAATAGTGTGCACAAAAACTCACTTGATTTCACCACGACTCCTTACAATGATGAAAAAGATAAATTTCATAGAGAAGAATAGCTCGTGCAATAGTGCTAAGGCTTTTTGTCTTCTGACAAAATCATCATTCTGCTCTTTATCTCTCCCTTTCAATGATAAATCTCTTTCTCAAGCTAAGAAAGAAAACATAATAAACGTGAAGAGGTAAGAGTTCCTCTCCCGGCGACTCTCTATCCGCAACATTTCTTCCCCCATCTTTTAAATCCCATGCTCTATTTAAATAGTTTCTAAATCCCCTCGGGGTCTCCATTGCTCTCGAATAGTTCCCCCAAAATTGGAGCAATAGATAGGTTCCAAAATGGCGAAATTTATTTTCCAGAGTATTGCTGATATGTGTTTCCCTTTTTGCTCTGATATGTGTTTCCCTTTTTGCGGTTGAATGAGTATGAGTCTGTTAGAAATATTTGGTGAATTTAATTTTCATTTTCGCGGAGGGGAAAGGCAGAGAGTTATGACTTTCACGAAGCTACTTTCACGAAACTAGGTTCGTGCATCGCGAAGCAGATTTCATGGAGCTACCTTCGCGAATCGTGAAGCTAATTTCCTAAACTTGGATTTTGCGCACCTCGGAACTATTCCAGAGACTTAATGAATACTTACAGTAAAAATAACAAGATAGGTTTGGAGCAACACATTAAAACTTAATATTCATTTCTTAAACATGAGAAAAAACATCTACATGAGATTGCAACGCATTTACAAAATAAAATATAATTTTATAGAGATTTAAACTTACGCGGAGTAACACATAGTAAAATAGAGTAATTGTTGTTTTCACGCACCCACCAAAAATTGCTCCACCATTTTCTCCACAAAGACTTGCGCTCTTTTCTTACTTCTTACTCTCTAACCTCTCTACACAGTATAACGCTTACAAAATGACTTACATTCATATATAACTCAACACACAATTTTACATTTAATTCATAACAAAGCGAAATTAATTTTGATCTTGTTGTTGAGTGTGATCAGAGTCGCACAGGTGTTTCTGGAGTGTGGGCAAGGTTGTTGAATTAATGCTTACCCATATCTATTTACTTAAGTACATAAATGATTTAAATACCTTTGTTGGGTCCCTGAATGGTTCGTGTCTGACTTCAGACCTTTTATCTTCACGCTAAGACACAACTTGCAAAAATGTCTTCAAGCACAGACGCAACCTACAAAAGTGTCTGACATGTATGGCTGTTGTCGGGCTGTTTATTGCGGTGGTTGGGATTATTATTTCCAACACTTCCCCTTAATCACAACTGCTGCCATTGAAAATTCCCAAACAGTTTCTGAGATAAACAAAATTTTCTCCTGCCAATGGCTTTGTGAAAATATTAGCAAGCTGTTCCTGTGATCTGCAATTCTGCAACACAATTTCATCATTGTTAATAAAATCTCTAATAAAATGATATTTAGCATCAATATGCTTGGTCCTTTTGTGGAAGACAAAATTCTTTGACAATGCAATTGCTGAGGTGTTGTCGCAGAAAATAGTTGTCGCGCCCTCTTGGTCATGATGAAGATCCCTCAACATCCTTCTCATCCAAACTGCTTGACACGCTATTGTTGTTGCTGCGACATATTCGGCTTCTGCTGTTGACAGTGACACTATTGGCTGCTTCTTGGAGGCCCATGAAATGGCTCTGGAACCCAAATGAAAAACATATCCTAACATGCTCTTTCTGTCATCGACACTACCTGCCCAATCACTGTCAGTGTAACCAACCAGCCTGAAATCATTGGTTGTTATGTACAAAACGCCATACTATTTTGTCCCATTGACATACCTCAGAATCCTTTTCGTTGCTTGCCAACGTGTCTCCTTGGGTGTCTCCATGAACCTTGACAACAAACTTACTGCATACATTATATCTAGCCTAGTGGCGGTCAAATACATAAGGTTGCCTATCATTCTTTTGTATAATGTTGGATTGACATTGTTGCTGCAATCTTCTTTGCTCAACTTCAACCCTATGATAGTTGGAGTTGGTGTGTACTTGCTGTTCTGCATTTTAAACCTCTTCAAAATTTCTACCACATACTTTGCTTGAGAGATAAAAATGCCATTTTCTGTTTGCTTCACTTCTATGCCTAAAAAATATCTTAACAATCCCAAGTCAGTCATTTCAAACTCACTCTTCATTACTTGTTTAAAATCAGTGATGAGGAAATCATCATTGCCTGTAAAGATCAAATCATCTACATATAAGACGACAATGAGAATCTTACCTTCGCTCTCTTTGATGTAGTGAGTAGGATCACCATTACATTTGTTGAAACCATTGTTCAACAAGTAAGCATCTATCCTGCTGTACCATGTGCATGGTGCTTGCTTCAATCCATAAAGAGCTTTCTTCAACCGATATACTTTGTCTTCTTGTCCTTCAATATCATAACCAGGCGGTTGCGCGACATACACTTTCTCTTTCAGCACTCCATTCAAGAACGCTGACTTTACATCCATCTGATAAACTGTCAATTTATGTTGTGCGGCAATCACCACAACTGCGCGCACTATCTCCATCCACGCGATTGGCGTGAATGTCTCTGCATAATCTCTTCCATGCTGCTGCTTGTATCCTTTGACAACTAGCCTTGCTTTGTGCCTTTCAATCTTTCACTCAATGTTGCTTTTGGTCTTGTAGACAC
Organism: Pinus taeda; assembly: GCA_000404065.3. Taxonomy (NCBI): domain Eukaryota; kingdom Viridiplantae; phylum Streptophyta; class Pinopsida; order Pinales; family Pinaceae; genus Pinus; species Pinus taeda. Next base: position 55,333 of record APFE031533584.1, on the reverse strand, counting down.
ACTTTACCCCAATAACATGTTTTCCTTTTGGAAGGCTCACTAACTCCCATGTATCATTCCTTTCTATTGCTTCTATTTCTTCCTCCATTGCCGCAACCCATTTTTCTTCTTTGACCGCATCTTCAAAGTGGACTGGGTCATCTACATGACAAAATAATGCAAATAAGGAATTCAGACTTGCGCCACTATCAAATTCATCTTGCTCATAAATTTCATTTAAATTTCTGAATTTTGGCCTTCTTGTGCTTGTTGAATATGAACTTGATATGTCACTTGGTGTCGCGCTTCGTGGTGCGCTTGGAGAAGCACTTGCTTGGCTGCGCAAAACTGTCCTATTATTTGTTGATGGCATTGCTTGCTGCCTGCTTTGCTGTCCTTGAATAGGAGTAGAGGGAGTCACTGTTGAGGAATTATTGGATACTGTTAATTCCTCTCTGTCCTCATGTGGTATGCATGCTTTGACATTGATTGTCTTTTCTAAACTTCCATCCCATGCTTCCTCTTCTATGAATTGCACATCTATGCTGATTATGACCTTCTTGGTTAATGGATTGTAGAGTTTGTATGCCTTGGATTCATCACTGTATCCAACAAATATGCATTTCTCCCCCTTGTTGTCCAACTTCTTTCTCAACTCATCCAGGACATGTGCATAAGCCACACATCCAAAAACTCTCATGTGAGTGACACTATGCTTTCTTCCACTCCATGCCTCTTCAAGAACAATGTTTTGGTCACTTTTGGTTGGACATCTATTCAAGATATATGCTGCACAAGCGACAACTTCAACCCAATAGTCATTTGGCAATTGCTTTGCCTTCAACATACTCCTTGCCATCTCCATAATGGTCTTATTCTTCCTTTTTGCCACACCATTTTGTTGCGATGTATATCTTGTTGTAAATTGCTTGTGAATTCCATGCTCCATGCAAAATTGAAGGAAGTCATTTGAGATGTATTCTCCACCTCTGTTAGTCCTTAGGACTTTGATATAGTGTCCACTTTGCTTTTCAACAAGAGCCTTGTATCGGCGAAAGCGCTCAAACACTTCACTTTTCTATTTTAGGAGAAAGACCCATGTCTCCCTTATGTAGTCATCTATGAAGGTCAATACATAGTGATTGCCACCAATTTATGGTTTCTGCATTGGTCCACATAAATCTGAGTGGACAATCTCCAAAGGTGCCTTTGCCCTCACTGACTTTCCTGGTGGAAATGTCTCTCTATGTTGCATGCCCAAGATAAATCCTTCACATATGCTATCTGGTTTTTCTATGAGTGGTAAACCTTTCACCATGCCTTTCCTATGTAGCAAATTCACACCTCCAAAGTTGAGATGTCCAAATCTCAAGTGCCATAACCAGTTTTCATCTTTTACCTCTGCTTGAAAGTTTACTTGTGTGACAGCTGCCCCTTTTCTTCCATTTTCGTGTGAGTTCATAGATAGTTGTGCTTGTGCACCTTCTTTCTGCAAATTTGATATTAATTTCAGGGGAAACATTCTATTTTCTGTCATATGAACCTTTGCAATCAACTGTCTGCTTGGAGGCCTATCCCAAATTGTGCACACATCATTTTTGAAGAAGACATTGTAGCCTTTCTGCATGAGTTGTCCAACGCTCATGAGATTATGTTTCAAACCGGGGACAAAGTAAACATCAAAGATGTATTTCTCCCCCTTCTTTGTTAGGATATTAACTCTTCCTTTTCCCATGACAAAGACTTTGCTATCAGTCCCTAATGTCACTTCAAATTTCACACTTTCATCTAGATCAGAAAACATTTCTATGTTTCCTGACATGTGGTTGCTACACCCTGAATCTAAATACCATATATCACTCTGTTTTTCTTGTGCTACATTACAAGCTAAAAATATGCTATCATGGTTTTGATTTTCTCTTGTGAAATTTACACTTGGTTTGTTACTAATGTCATATTGCTTCTTTCTACATTCATTTGCATAATGACCATACTTCTTATAGTAATGACATTGAACTTGAGATTTATCATACCTCTGACCTTGTGCTTGATTTTGCCTTGGGCGTTGACTTGGATTTTGATTGCTTCCTCTTCCATTTGAGCTTGAAGGGTTGCTTCTTCCACCTCTTTGTGGGCTTCTTCCTCTTCCTCTAGCATATGATCTTCCTCTGCCTCAACCTTGACCAAATGATACTTATGTCTTGAAGGCATGCTCCAATGAGGAGATTGCTGCTCTATTCAGTCTATGTTCATGCGAAATTAGTGATGCATTAAGCTCATCCAATGTGAACTGTGAGAGCTCCTTTGTCTCTTCTATGGCCACAACAATGGCCTCATACCTTGCTGGAAGACTTCTTAAAACTTTCTTAACTATACTTCTTTCCTCAAGTGTCTCACCATGAGATCTGATTTGAGTAACTAGCCCACTTACATGTGTAAAAAACGAATCTATATTATCAGACTCTTTCATACAAAGTGTTTCAAAATCTCTACTCAACATTTGCAGCTTTGCTGTCTTGACTTTTGCCATGCCTTGGTAGGCTGTCTAGAGGATGTCCCATACTTGCTTGGACTTCATTGCTACTAAAACCCTTGGGAAAATACTTTCATGAATTGCTTGAAAGATATAAAACAGGGCTTTTGAATCCTTCTTCCTATTGTCCCTTAACACATCTCTTTCTGGTTGAGATAAGGCATTGTATGTTGCTGCATTTGCTGGTTCTTGAAAACCATTCTCCACCAAATCCCAAATGTCTTGAGAAGAAAACAAGGCCTTCATTGCAATAGCCCAATAATCATAATTTTTTCCATTAAACTGAGGTATTTGAGGATTAGTCAAGTTTGTGCTTGATGTTTCCATTTCTGAGCGTAAAAACAAACTTTCTACCTACTGGTAAATATGCTAAAAACAGTGCGCGCTCAAAAACAATTTTTACTGTTAGTAAAAACACTTGTATTTACACTAATAGAGTTTAACCCACTCTGATACCATGTTAGAAATATTTGGCAAATTTAATTTTCATTTTCGTGAAGAGGAGAGGCAAAGAGTTATGACTTTCACGAAACTAGGTTTGTGCACCACAAAGCAGATTTCACAAAGCTACCTTCGCGAACTGCGAAGCTAATTTCCCAGACTTGAATTTCACACACCTCGGAACTATTCTAGAGACTTAATGAATACTCACAGTAAAAATAACAAGATAGGTTTGGAGCAACACACTAAAACTAAGTATTCATTTCTTAAACATGAGAAAAAACATCTACATGAGATTGCGGCTCATTTACAAAATAAAATAAAATTTTACAGAGATTTAAACTTATGCGGAGTAACACACAGTAAAATAGAGTAACTATTGTTTTCACGCGCCCACTAAAAATTGCTCCACCATTTTCTCCAAAGAGACTTGTGCTCTTTTCTTAGTTCTTACTCTCTAACCTCTCTACATAGTTTAACGCTTACAAAATGACTTTTACATTCATATATAACTCAACATACAATTTTACATTTAATTCATGACAGAGCGAAATTATTTTTGATCTTGTTGTTGACTATGATCAGAGTCACGCAGGTTTTTCTAGAGTGTGGGCAAGGTTGTTGAATTAATGCTTTCCCATATCTATTTACCTATGTACATAAATTCTTTAAATTCCTTTGCTAGGTTTCTGAATGGTTCGCATCTGACTTCACACCTTCTATCTTCATGCTGAGACGCAACCTGCAAAAATGTCTTCAAGCACAGATGCAACCTGCAAAAGTGTCTAACATGTATGGCTACAAAAGTGTCTGACATGTATGGCTGCTGTCAGGCTATTTATTGTGGTGGTTGGGATTATTATTTCCAACAGAGTCAGAATGAAGGTATCATTTTTCCCAGTTTCCTAATATCATGAAACTGATATCTTCACAACATCCATGTCATTTTTAGATTCATTTGGTTATCAAACTGGTTTTTCTTGTGGTGCAATCACTTAGTGCCAAATGCCGATCAAAATATGCCCTTTATGTGCAATTAAGCCCAATGTTTGTAGAGCGCAATGTAACAATATCAATTTTTGTAAATTATCCCCTGATTACAGGTGAAGAGCATGTGTTATTAGTCCCTGCCCTCCGGGCCTGGCAGGGACTATAGCAATCGGTTTGGTCGGTTGCTATTAGTTCGGCACGCTTCCCCATACAAAATGGAATTCATTAACCTAACTTTCAAATTTATATTTTATAAATCACTTTTTTCTGACCAATACAAAATTTCCCGCCGCTATTTCGACCACTCAGAAGTTTAACCATCTTATTTGGCCTCATATCGAGGCCAGGAGCTGGGCAAACTTACGATAAATCTTCATTTAACATATGTATTCAATGAATTTTCTGAACATGCAAAGTAATGCTACCATTGCATTAGCATTAGTTCCTTAACATTAAATGTTAAGGTGATATATCACTGAACTAAACTAGTTTATAAGTAGCTCAGGTCAAGTTGCCAACATGCCAACACATGTGCTTGCTTCGCTGTCTCGCTGCATGTTGATTTGCATGTTGATTCGGTGTCAATCTTCTGAAGCTCTGAGCTGAAATAAACCAAATTCGCTGAACATCTGGGCGTAATAGTAGGCGGTGCACTTGGATTTATTGCTGCCATACTGATTCTGCCGGAACAGTATGCTACACATTCAGGCAACAAAGGAGATTTTTCAACTACGAAATTATGAGGTAAGCTACTTCCAATTTTAATGCAAATGATCATATGGAAAATGAGAATAATTTTGAATTGAGAATAATTTTGAATTGCGTTGATGTGCAGGGGGTTTTACCTGATGGCAGACAGGTTGCAGGTTGCAATAAAACGATTGTATGCATACCTTGGCTTCCTGTGCTCAGCATAGAAATCAGCTTCAGCGATGCTTGAACGGCCTAAAATCTCAGGTTCACCCAGTAATTCCCTGCTTCTTGCAATAAATTCATTTCTGTCAGTATGCCAGGAATAAAAATTCATTGGAAACTGTAAAGATTGGCTTTGAATATGCAGAAAAAATAAGAAATATTTCTTTGTTTTTCAAAACAATCGACATGGTTTCTTAAAACGGATTTTGATCATCACTTTCAATTTTTGGAAACAATTGTTCAAAGCGCTTTCCTCAAACTCTAATAGCTGAAGCCGTTGTTGTTCCACAGCCGAAGAGAAGAAATCGCCGAAGGATTTGAAGGCAGGTTCTGCTGGAGACAAGGTATCCTAGGTACTCTGGCAAACTTATTTTTCTGATTCTCATTGCAGATTTAGACTCAAAACTTATTTTTCCGATTATGGCTGCAAATTTCTTGGCCTTATTTTTTATCTGATTATCGCTGCAAATTTATCCGCTTGCACTAGGTGGGATCACAAGCTATGATTTAGATGAGGGTTAGCATCAACTATGTTGCACAAGATGTTATAAGTTATTATGAACTAATACTTTGTGCATGTGCAAATATGGCATCAACGAGTCATTCCCAGGTGCCTATTGACTCTATGCAAAAAGGAAGGTATCCGAGGTACTCTGGCAAACGCCATTAAATCTAGAAACAAGCAAGAAATAGGATTTAGACGTATGAAACTTACCTGGTGAACGGCTCGTCTTTCCTTTTGCAGGGATCAGTGCTGCTCATTTTACTGTTGCACCTGCTGTTTCTCCTGTGGCCGCTAATGATTCTCGTGTTGTCGCTGCCGAGAAACTCTACATGGCAAACCATTGTAACACGGAAATACAAAGCGACAACTGCCATTAAAAAACCAGAAATAAGTCATATGTTCATTCCAAATTATAATACAAAGGGTGGTTGACAACATACACGAAAGCAAAGTTGTTATGGTTTTGGATGTGCTAAAGGAACATGAAAAACCTTGCCCTTGCACATACAACGATAGGAGACAGGACATGACTCTGCAGTGGAGCATTTGAAGCTTACTGTTACTCTTCTACATGGCGAGCAAGCTCCACAAGCATGCCTACAGTCTGGTATGGTCGAACCTGCAACTTCATAATTGATGCCTTGCATCGGGGCTGGTTTAATTTGCATATTTTGAGAACCTTCTGATGTCTTCTCTGCGAGAAACGTAAGGAGAAGAATTAGGCCATCAGACCATAATACATGAAAAACTGAAGATATTCGTAAATACTCGACTATGTCTATGTGCTTCGAACAACGTTGTGAATTGGAGCTTCCCTCTTGCTTTGCCTTTGAGGACTAAACAAATTATACAAATAAATTAAAATCATGCATAAAAATACCTGCAAAAGTAATTTTGCCTGGAATAGGATTAGGAGGATCGCATTTCGGAACCAAACCTGGACTTTCGCTGTTGACAAGCAATTGGTAGCAGCAGCATGAAGATTTGTGACATCGCCGAAAATTGTGCGCCTTTTAGGCTGAGAACCGCTTGCAAATATTATAAGGGTTTGAAGGAAAGGAATGCAGTTGGTGAAATTCCAACTTACCAGTAATGGCGGTCACTGGAATTCCAGAGCGATTCCCTCTGAACTGAGCTATTCGAACGCAATAACACGTAATTGTGGTTGCTCTGGCAGAGTGGGAAATGCATGCACTGCCACTGACACATGAAATCCATGCAAAAGGCAATATTTGTGTGTTGGAGGGACTGCTATTCTGCGTTGGATTGGCCCGCGGTATTGAGCCCGCCGTGGTTACAGCGCTCGTGAACTCGGTTATAATGAATGCGCTGTCGATGTCTGGTTGTCAATCAAATGGTGACAGTAGAGGAAACACTTTAGGCCAGGACAGATTATGTGCCGCTATGTTGTATTTAATGGTGATCTAACTAATATATAATATACTTTATACTAATCATTCTTTTTGGTGCATATGTGCACATATTTCCTATTTTCATGCATATGTGGAAGTGTTTCTTTCATAAATGTATCCTGTGACTTGTCAGCTCCTAAAATTGTTTTGATCGAGAAAGAACGAATTCTCGGACTTATTTGTTCTCTCCAAAGACAAGTATTCGAGCTCTGAGACTTTAGACCAGTAACTGCTTAATTTATATTGATTGAAGATTTTAAGGATCTTTTAACATACAATCCAGAGATATAAGCGATTTTCTTAAAACTAATTAGTAGAACTAAGACTAGATTTGCACTACTCTGGCAAGTGAAACCAATGTTTCCATGGGTGTCATCATAATATGAACACATCTATATGCTGATCTCATATAGAACACTAGTAGAGATCTAGAAAAAGGGCAGTGTTTCCATTTTCTCTTTCGGCTTTCGGGCTGCACTACTTCTGGAGATCCAAGTACAACTAAAAAAAGCTTAGAACGGCTCTTGCCTTTCTCGAAGCCGCAAAGAACCTGCAAAGGATCGCAGGTGGCTTAGATGGCTCTCGGTTAATCAGCCAGCCCGTTCATTTGTTTCTTGGGTCAGGCGGGGTTTCTTCTCCCAGCCCCAGCCAGCCCAGAAAATCAATCAGGGCAATCGTAGATCGGTTTACTCGCTATCTTATTGGCAATCCTATTTCTAAGGCATACGTAATTTGCGTCATAGTTTTATCTTCAATCAGTGGCAGGGACTTGCTACTTTGCAGCCTCCCTTGTTTCATTTCTAGGATCTGAGTCATCATAATCGAGATTTGTTTTTCCATCGACAAGATTTTGTTGTAAAATAACGTACCTGTAAAGAGGAAACTAAGCATCAACTCCAAAAATCAAAACAAGAATATTAAATAAAATTCAAAAGCTTTGAACTTCAATCCATGGTGGCAGTGGCATGGTAGGGTTGATGAACGCTATAGGCTGAGCTATGTATATTTTTGTCATTTGAAACCTTATGATCAAATATCTGACTGGTTCAAATTTATCAAAATGTAATGGGAGGCGTTTCAATATATATGATCAATTAATATATATACGTCCCTTGACCATGTTATAAATATGTTAGATAGCCTGGGTGAGAGTTGTGTCAAAATTTTGGATACCTACAAGTAAAAAAAATAAGATAATTACTCCTGTATAAGGAGTTAGCTAAATATAGAGAGTCAGTGAACTAAGTATTTTAGTGTTGAGTCAAGTCGAGTTAACTGATAGACGACTTTGATTGTGTGATTACATGTGGTTGCATGTCAAGATATTTTAGGCAATTAGCTAGTTAGAAAAGGTTTAAATACCCTTCACCCGGTTCATTGTAATCATCATGTTTTGTGTGATCAATAGAAGAGCAACAACTTGTGTTTTGTGTGAATTCATGCTTTGTCTCCTTCACCTTTCCAACAAATTGGTATCAGAGCAAGGTTTAAGATAGAGAGATTCTACAACCGCACCATGCATGTGCGAGTAATAAGATAGTCGGAAGTTTCTCAGCCGCTGTAGCCAAACTCGTTTGGTTTGTAAACATAGATAGAATTTCTTAAAGAAGTAACCAAAGCTGCCGTGAACACCCGTCGCCTAGGAAATTGATTAGTCAATGAGCAAGTCGCCATTTACCAGAAAAATTAGCGTTTTCCGCAACTCAATACAGAGTCAACGTGTTTGAAAGTCGAAAATGTTTGAAAATCGAAAGGCATAGTCACATAGGCTTTAAATTCATGTGATCTTTTAAAGTGAAGAGGGTACGATTTTCTTACGTGGTTTTATCATATGATTTTTTTGAAAGAGTGATCATAAAGAGTTTTTTTTTTATATATAAAAGATTTTTTATATATATATATTTTTATATAAAAGATTTTTATATTAAAAAATAATAAAGGGCTTTATTTTATAAAGGAAATTTTTGAAGATAAGAGATTTTTTTTGAAAAAGAAGCTTTGCAAAGCTTATTAAAGGAGAATTTTTTTTGGGTTTTTTAAAGAGAAATTTTTGGAGAAAGATGGCTTTCTCAAATTTCCAGCCCCAATTCCCACTGTTTATAGGGAAAGATTATGATTTGTGTGCTATTAAGATGGCGACCGCGTTGCAGGCACATGATGTTTGGGATTATGTCAAGTTTGGGTTTCCAGAACCTAAGAACGAAGAAGAAGAACAAGCTCTCAGTAATACAGAGAGAGAACAATGGAAGAAAGACAAGAAGAAGAATGCACATGCGTTGCAGCTTATTTAGCAAGGAGTGGACTAAGCAATGTTCTAGAAGATTATGATCACATCTTCAGCAGAAATAGCATGGGATACTTTGGCAACAAACTATAAAGGTATGGCCAAAGTCAATATCGTTAAGTTGCAGAATACTAGGAGAGATTTTGGAAGTATGTAGATGAAGGAGACAGAGGACATCGATTCTTTCATGAATTGGGTCATAACTGTCGTAAATGAATTAAATATTTATGGTGTAGATATAAAAGATCAAAGAGTGGTTTAGAAGGTCCTCTGATCTTTGTCTACCAAATTTGATGTTGTGGTAGCTGTTATCTGCTATATAATGATGATTTTCTATGGTCAGAGATGAGCTTGGTCCACTTGGTTGTGCTCAAAAGAAGCTCATAATGGTCACTTTCTCCTTTCTCCTTTACCCCACTCATTCTCCCTTCATCTCCGTTTCCTCTGTTTTTCCTCTTAACCCATAAACCTCTTTTACTTTAAGCCTCAAGCGCAAAAGTCTAAACCTGCCATAGAACCTCAGCCATATGACTTTGCGCCTTTTATAACTTGTCACCTCATCTCGGCCGTTGATCTTCCCTCGTCGAATCTAACGGCTCTCGTTGCACACGATAAGGCAACTTGCTCGATCATTCCCCACTGTCAGATCATCTCCGCCGAGATCTGACGGCCTTCGCACTTATCACGCTCACAACTCACCCGAACGTTAGTGCATGATGAGAGCAGTTTTTCTCTCTCATCCACTGCTACGTGTCGGCCGCTGAGTGGAATTGCATGCCCCTGTCCTTTTACCACTCAATTCCCAAAGGCGGTGTGATCAATATCGTTTATCGCCTTGTTGAACCGCCCGCCCATTAAACTCCTGCGCAACTCTATCGCCTGATCACCGTTCGATCTGTCCCCCCAAGATCCAACCGCCCTCATTCACCCCACTCCCATCTTGGCTGATATCCTATGCCGAGCTGTCTCCGCCATCCATTTCTTCGAACCGACGGCTGACCTTCCCCCTCATCCAGCTCGTCCACTCGCCCATGCAGTCCATGTTCTTTGACCACTCCGTCTGCTCGAAGGAGGAAGGTGACCAACTTACCAGTATCAGTCACTGATAGATCCCAACAACCATGTTTAACAAATAGTATGGCAAAGGGAGGAAAGGACATAGCACGACCCCGTGACTGCATTTATCAGTTATGGAACTCCACTGATATGAACACTCCAACTACCTGAGAGGACAACACAACACCTAAAAGGATCAGATTCATCCACTACAGCAAGCAAACATAGTCAAAGACTCCATCAAGCAGTTAAATGCAGTTGGTGGTCAATTATGACCCCTCCATACCTAAACAGCCAAGTCCTTTGTAATGAAACTCTATAAATACCCAGAAGAAAGATGTAATCAGGGTTGATGGTTTATTTTTGATGTAAGGTTCAACTTTTGGAGACTATAGATATTTTTCCATTTGCAGTGTCTCGTCTTCATTTTCAGCTAATACAAGCTTCTTTTGCTATTAACTGCTCACTTTCCATTTCCCTCTGTTCTAAGATGTGCCTGATATGCTGTGTTCTTGATCTTTAAGGTTTAGCACTAGAAAGTTGTCATCCTATCTATGTGTTAGATTGTTGAATCTATCATTGAATAAGTTATTCAGGTTTCTTTCTATCTAGTGCCAGAGCGCTGTCATCCTATCTGTGCATTAGTAGATTAGATTTATAGTCTTCTTTACTAGTTGCAGCCAACCATCACATGGTCTTGTGCATTTGCTGGTGTGGTCAGTATTCTCCATATTCACCCAATCTCTAAACTGTGAGTAGTTGGTGGTCAAAAGCCTTGTAGTCTGGGGGTGTTCACGCATGTCTAGAGTGAAACAAAACAGAAGTGGCTATCTCGCTTGGACAAGCATCACTCCTTACATTCATCCATTGCAACAATAAGTTGAATTTATATGTTACCAGGAATCTCTGAGCTACAACCTAGGAGAGTTTCTTGGAATCTTAATAGTAGTAGCCATAGAAGAAGCCAAGGATTTGACATCATTGACAGTTGATGAGCTGATGGGATCACATCTATTGCATGAGGCAAGGATAGAAAGAAATAAGGATTCCATTTTAGAGACCGCTTTCAAAAGTCAGGTTTTTATTTCAAGAGACAGAGGTCGGGGCAGAAGTAGATCGAGAGGTAGAGGATGAAGTGGAAGATATGGTGGTCAGATAGATTACCGAGAAGAGCATGAACATGCAAGTGGAAGCAACTACAAAAGCTTCAACAATAATCAAAGAGTTGACAAATCAAAGGTGAGATATTATTACTATAATAAATTTTGTCATTATGCTCATGATTGCAGGAAGAAAATAATTGATTAAGGGAACCAGAGAGCTAATGTCACTATAGAGAGTACTAACTCCATGTTCCTAGGTTTCCATACCATGCATGAACCTTCTGCTAGTGTGTGGCTGTTAGACAGTGGTTGTAGTAACCACATGACATGCAACAAGGATTTGGTTGCAAATTTCGATCAGTCTGTGAAAATAGAGGTAAAGTTGGGGTCTGACAAGACTGTGGAAGTAGATGGCAAAGGAGTGGTCAACATTTTGACCAAGTAGTGGGAGCCGAAGACAATCTTAGAGGTATATTATGTTCCTAGTCTCAAACATAATTTGTTAATTGTTGGTCAATTGACACAGAAAGGATACAGAGTTATATTTCAAGGTCAAGAAGTTGTTATATATGACAAACCCCCCATCAAGCAACTGATATCAAAGGTGTAGATGATGAGGAATAGACTCTTTCCTTTAATTTTGAATTACAATGGTTAGGTGAGTTCTTTTATAGTTGCATGTTCTGATGATTATTGGTTATGGCACTTTCGATTTGGACACTTGCACTTTTCTAGTTTTAGATTGTTGCAGTAGAAACAAATGGTCAAAGGATTACCTCCCATTAAAGAACCTGCTAGTACTTGTGAGTGTTTCATCTTGGGAAATCAACACCATGAAAGTTTTTCAAAGCGAGTTGCATACAGAGCAAAGCAACCTCTTGAGATAGTGCATACAGACTTGTGTGGACCTATGAGGACACAATAGAAATACTTGGGTTTACTTCTTGAAGCAGAAGTCTAAAACTTTTGCAAAGTTCAAAGAATTCAAATTAGTAGAGAACCAAAGTGATCAATAGATCAAGGTATTGAGGTCAGATCATGGTGGAGAATATGACTCAAAGGCATTCCATGATTACTGCAAACAACATGGGATCAGAAGACAGTTTACAACCAGGTACACAATGTAGTAGAATGGTGTAGCAAAGAGAAAGAACAGAACAATTATGAACATGTTAAGAAACATGTTGAAGGGAAGAAACTTGTCTAATGAGTATTGGGCAAAAGCAGTGGCATGTGCTATTTATGTGATCAATAGATCTCCTATAAAGAGTGTGATGAACAAGTACCAAAACATGCATGGTCAGGTATGTATTGCAGCGTATCTCATCTCAAAGTATTTGGATCTGTAGCTTATGCACATGTGCCTAAGGAGTGAAGAGGAAAATTGGATGATAAAAGTGAAAAATGCATATTCATTGGTTATAGTGAGCAATCATGTCATACCAGGAAGTAACTCTGCAAATGTAATCGTAATGTAATGTAAATGTAATCTTCCAGAATTTTCCTGAGCCACATAATTTATTTTGTTGCCTCAATTGTTGCCACGTATTCTACCTCTGTTGTGGAATCTGCTAGAACTGATTGTTTGTGTGATCTCCAGAAGGAAGCTCCTGATCCAAGACTCATAACATAACCTGAAGTACATACCCCAGTTTCTTTGTCTCTATCGAAGACTGAATCAGATATCAAATCAAGCTGAAGTCGCCCACCTGTGTATACTTGATTCCAAAGTCTTGAGTTCCCTTCAATTACTCTAGAACTCTTTTTGCAGTAGACCAATGTCCCTCACAAGGATTTTGCATAAACCTAGAGAGGATTCCAACAGAAAATGAAATGTCTAGTTTAGTAGTAGTTAGGTAGTTGAGACTTCCTACAAGTTGTCTATACTTTGTTGCATCCTCAAATTCTTTTCCTTCAATGGATGTGAGATTTAAGTTTTTTTCCATTGGAGTAGTCAGAGGATTACATTCAGTCATGCCAAACCTTTTCAACAGATCTCCAATGTAGTTCTTTTGAGAAAGGAATATGGACTTCGAATGTTGAGTTACTTCAATACCAAGATAGTAATGAACATAGCCCAAATCAGTGATTTCAAAAACTTTCCTCAATTCCTTCTTTATGGATGCAATGTAGCTCTCATTGTTCCCTGTCATCAAAATATCATCTCCATATACCACAAGATATACAACATTTTTGCCAACCTTGTTGACAAACAAAGTTGCATCATCAAGATCATAATGTTTTAAATTGAGTTTTAGAAGATGCTCAATTAGTTTTTCATACCAGGCTCGCGGTGCTTGTTTGAGGCCATACAAGGATTTCACAAGTTTGCATACTTTATGTTCATGTCCTTTTACAACAAATGCTTCAGGTTGGGACATAAAAAAATTCTCTTTTAGATCTCCATTCAAGAAAGCAGTTTTTACATCCATTTGATGGACTTTCCAACCATTCTGAGCTGCTAGGGCAAAGAGTGTCTGAATGGTATCCCATTTTGCTATGGGGGCAAAATTCTCCTCATAATGGACCCCTTCCTTCTATGCAAAACCTTTTGCCACAAGCCTAGATTTGTGCTTATCAAGTGATCCATTAGCTTTATACTTGTCCTTGTAGACCCACTTGCAGCCAATTGGTTTGGTTCCCAATGGAGAATCAACTAGCTTCCAAGTGCCATTTTTTATCAAGGAATCATACTCCTTTTGCATTACTTCTTTCCATTCATCATGAGAAGCAGCTCCTTTGAAGGAAGTTGGTTCAAAATCTATAGACAAATTAAATTCACAATCATAAGAAACATCCAAGTCAACAGGTGAATCAGAGTCATCTACATCACCTCCATTTCGTCGGGTTGAATTTCTAGTTCCTGTCTTTCCAACCTCATCAGGATGAACACTTTCAAGTGTCTTTGTCAACCACTTTGGGGTACCTTTCTGAGATGGTCCAGGCCACTCTGTTGATTGAGTTGGGACTGAATCAAGATTGAGTCTCCCAATTCTATCAATCACATCACTCAAAGTATCATCCGTTGTTGGAGTTTCATGTGGGGGAGAGAGTGCTTCAGAAGAAGATTCCACATGTTGATCTAATATAGGAATCCCCCCTTCAAGATGTGGAATCTGATTATCAAATTCTTGAAATGATTTTGCATTTGCGAATCTATCCAAGCAATCAAGTTGTCGCTCAACAACATTGTCAGTTTTGGATGATTCAAGAAAGCTTACATCTCTGGATACAACAAAAAAATTATTGACTTCATCATAGAGGCGGTATGTTTTGGAGGTGTTTGAATACCACAGGAAGATACACTTACAACTTCTTGCACCAAGTTTGTTTCTATGTACCTTTGGTATCAAGGCATAACATGTGGAACCAAAGACCCTAAGACGCTTTATCGAAGGAATGTGCCCGTACCACATTTCATAAGGAGTCTTGTTTCTAATAGCATTAGATGGACATCTATTATTTACATATACATCACATAGAACTGCATCAGCCCAAAACATCATTTTTACATTTTTGAAAAACATCATGTAGCGCACTATATTTAAGATTGTCCTATTCATTCTTTCAACTACTTTGTTCTATTGGGGATTATAAGGCATAGTTGTTTGATGTTTGATCCCATGTTGGCGAAGATAGTTTTCAAATTAATTTGAAGTGTATTCTTTTCCATTTTCGGTGTGAATAGAGCCAATATGAGATTGTGCATCATTTTCAATTCATGTATGAAAGTTCTTGAATGTTTGAAAAGCATTAGATTTGTTCTTCAATAAATAAACCCAACACATTCTGGTGTAGTCATCAATAAATGTCATCATATATTTATTTCCATTTGCAGAAGGAACAATCATTGGACCACATAAATTTGAATGAATGAGTTCAAGTTTTCTATGTGCTCTGGAATGTGAATCATGAAGATACTGTTTTCTATGCTTTCCTAGAATGCAAGCATCACATTGCTTAAGTTTCCTAGGAATTGTAGGCAAACCAGTAACACCATTTTTCTTCAACAAGCGGAGGTTGTCATAGTTCAAGTGTCCAAATCTAGAATTCCATAATAAACTTGATGGAAATGTACCTTCTTCATAATGAGAATTGCATGAGAAATTTTGTGCTCAAGCAAAGGTACCATGCGGCTTGAGAAGCCTTTCTTATTCTATCCCTGTCATGACAAGTGAGTGGTCTAATGCTTTTCTCACCTCAAGCTTGCCATAAAACATATGAATGGAGTGTCCTTACTAGTAGATGTGGACCAAGGACAACAAGTTTCTCCTCAGTTGTGGGAGATATAAAACATGATGCAGAAGAAAGTTTGGAAGACCAGGCAATTTAAGCCTGATTGTACCAAGCCCTGATGGCTTGAGTTTTGATTTGTCTGCAAAGTATACTGCTCCATCAACATTGTCAGTAAATTCTTCAAACAAGTCTCTTCTAAAAGTCATGTGGCACGTTGCTTCTGAATCAAGAAACCAATCATTTTTCCAAGAAGCAAGTGAAGCATTAAATAAGTCTTCATTTACTCCGATATTACAGTGTGCCACAACATAGTGAGTAGATTCAGGTGCTATACCTTTTCTCTTTATCATTAGTTTTACCTTTGGTTTGGTTTCTTTCATGCTCAATTCTGTCCCAAGGAAACTTGCATGTAAATGCATCATGTGATCCATCTCTTTTGCAGTGTATGCAGTGCAATTTTGACTTTTCTCTTTGAGAGTGTCTGCCCCCCTGCCTCTAAAATTTCTTCCTCTTCCTCTTCGACCACCTCTTCCTCTCGAAGAATCTTGAGCAAGATTCTTCTCTCTATGTGCAAGGCACACAACCTCTTCAGAAGACTAAGGAGTTGTCTTCTTCCCAAAAGTTTTCTCTCTTTCAACAATTTTTTTTCACAAGGGAGTCAAAGGTACTATCTTTGAGGTTTCCATTTGCTTGCAATGACTCAAGATAATATGAGTAAATGAGATAAGTGCCTTGATAAAAGATATCAGAGGAATGTCCAGTTCAAAATTAGTGACTTTGATATCATGCATAATAGATTTTACTTCTGATGCAAGAGCAAGAGGATCATTATTTTGTAATTCAAGGGTGAACAATTTAATCATGAGTTGAACAACTTCAAGTGCAGAGTGCGAGCCATAGAGTTCCTTCAGTTTTTGTAAGGCTTCAAAAACATTTGAAAATGGCGAAATATGGCGACTCACCTCTTCATTTACTGATGCTATAATCAATGCATAAGCCTTGCTGTTCTTATTTTCCCAAATGGCGAATTCCTTGTCTGAGGTAGGCTGTTCTAGCTCTTTGTCTCGGTTTCCAACACACACTCCTTTCCACAACTCATTATAAATGAGAGTGTGTTTGATTTTCTGAGGCCACTCAGGATAGTTCTCCTTCCCATTGAGAACCACTCCCACAACAGATATCAATGAGTACATTTTAAAAATATGTATTGTGCAAAACAAATCCGCTCTTCTGCTGGTAAAAAAAAATGACGCAGGAGGTTGACGAAAATGAGGTGGTAGTCTGTAATTCGACTACTAGTTAACTTTGTAACCAATCAGCTACGCTTAAACCCGGTTCTGTACGTGGATTTTCCCCCTAATGGTCCTGCTTATTTGACCAATCACTATTGGTCCCTCGTTGACTTCACATTTTATCAAGTGCTTCAATCCACGCCGTTGATCTCACTTCTCCATATCCAATGGATATCGCATCGTCTGCTCACCAACTAAATCGGACGATCTCCACCGTCGATGTGACCTATCCTATCGAATGGTTTTCACGCAATCTCATGTGAAATCTTGCACGACCGATATCAGGTCGAGAGCACTCGAGAAAAGTGGTTTTCCTGTGCTACGTGTTGTCCACTAAGGTTAATCGTGTGAATTTTAGGAATACTGTTTACAGCCTTTAGGGTGCATGAGATACTGCTTCCCACTTATCAATACTATCCACGTGCTTAATTCATACTTTTAATAAAGGAACTTAAGGAAATGTTTAGCACTTAAACTCAGTATTAATGCTTAACACTAATTGACTGTGATTTATAAATAAAATGTATGAACAGAGAAAAATACCCGATTAAGGTCCAAAACGCCGATACACAGTCATAAGAGAATTTTGTTCATCATACCCATGTTTCACACTATGAAACCAAGAGAGTGATGAAACCATGAGAGGTATATCTATAGGTAGCATGCATGCAGATGTGGGAGTGCTACCTCAACTGCGCTTGTGGAGCAGTTGTCTTACATAACCATCTGAACATCTGCAGCAGTTGCCAGAGAGGGGCAGCAGTTGCGAGAGAGGGGAAAACATGCAAGAGGTTAGTTCTGCAAAATAGGCAGAACATAGGCAGAAGGGAGTTACAAAGCAGAGAGGGAAGCCAAAAATGGCGTTGGCTCTGATACCATGTCAAACCAAGAGGTAACTCCTCAAATGTAATCGTATTATTCATTCAGGTTGTTCATTATTATATACAAGAGGGAGTTACTGTTCAGTTCATCTCTCGATGACTCTCCATTTTCCCTATTATTTATTTACACTAATTACAGTTGTTCACCCAATCCCTATGATTAGATGTCAACTGTTGAAAATAGCAACAAGAAATGCTAAAAATAGCATTGCTATAGATAACATTTCAGGATATATTCCAATTTTAATTTGTCCTTGAATTAAATTTGAGAATTAAAATTCGAATTTAGCCTCACCAGTTGTTTGAAAAATAATTAATTAATTCATCTTGAGTTAATTAGTTGGAGAAATTCAAACATGAAGTCTTTGTGAAG